>DWAJ01002837.1:0-16275 GCA_018238005.1 Eurema mandarina
GCCAACAAACGTTCAGCAAGTTCAACGTGATTCTTTAAATTGCCATAACTTTTTTATTTATCAACCGATTGACATGAATTAAAGACTAAATGTTAAGTTAAGCTTACCACAATATATCATTGAAAACATCAACGGCTTATCCTATCCATCTGGATAGGATAAGCCGTTTCTGAGATTAGCGTGCACAAACAAACAGACAAATAGACAAAAATTCCAAAAATCATTGTTTTGGGTTCTATTGCGTTAATAAAGGTCTGTAATATTTTTTCTCATGTATCTTCCATGTACAGACAGCGACTCGTTACGTTTTTATTATATGTATGTATAGATTGGCTGGAAAAACGTGACGTCATAGTACGGTAACCTGCACAGATAATTCTATGAGAATAGGTAATATATAAGTATGTAATGTTTCGTTTGGGGATAGGCAAAGCAACACAGTATGGTAACCATGGTAGGGTGGATGGATTTCTCCTGAAGTTAAATTCTTAGCAAATATATGTTCATTAAAATTACAGATTTTAAAAAGTATGGTATGTGATATGTCATCATATACCGTTTAAAGTTAACTATTAAAATAATCAAATTACTTATAAATTTTGCTATTAAAAATTTAACAGACATTTTCAGACATTTAATTTGGAAACAAATTAGTATTATTTCTTATATCTGTAGAAAAATAGTTACAATAATATACTCTTAGTACGTTATACGAACTCATTAATATAAATATGAAAAGCGTTTATTAAAGTAGACATCGATATTATTACTACGATTTATACTGACAATATATTTTTAATTATAATCTTATTTTAAAAAGTTATCGACAATAGTAGCTATTATGTCCTGTTCCATAACACCATAATCATATAAATTATTATGATATTATAATTGTAACAAAATATGAAAGGCCAGTCCACCTAATACCTACTACACTATGTCTCTGAGTGTTTTTAAAGCCTAATTTCATCCTTGTAATACAATGATTCTTACTTTTAAAATATTTAACGTACAAGTAAATTATTATGAAAAATAAATAAAACATATATCGTAAAAGCTTGCAGCCGCTACATATATAGCATCGGGTTTCCTCATGCTTTCTTTATAGTGGACAAACCCACAGACCTCACCAAAGGTACGTCATGAGCTGAATTTGTAATGTCCCCTTTCGTGAAAATGCGTCAAGAGTACTCTCTTGACATTTTACAATTCCTAAAGGGCTCATTCAATTTGGTTTTCAAGTTACGTATGATTCTAAGAAGAGCTGCTATTGACAATTTTATTTTTTATTAACGCAAATTTTTGAGTCCATTTTAAACGTTAAACAAACAGCAATTACATATAGCTGATTTTTACAAAGAAGAAATTTGTTAGGAGAAATTTATGAAAGATGAGAAGTGATTAAAAACAGACTAGTATGGTAAAAAAAAAAACTACAAAGGTTAGATTGTTTGTTTGTTTGAATGCTATTATCGAATTTTACTGATCCGTTCGCTAAGTTTGTGCGTGTGTGGGAGTAATATTTCCATATTTAGAGCAGTTTTTCAATATTTTATTTATAAAATGAAAAAAGAAACCTTTGCCGCTTGTAATTTATATATGTAGTTGTCTAACTATATATAAAGTAGTTTAGTATAGTTTGTCTAACTTTTCGTATACATATCTACAGTCAAACAAATGCATCAGCAGACCTAAAAGAATCAACCACAGTCCCAATATGGATTGCATGTAACATGCATCAGTGACTGCTCGCCAAAGATTGCACTCTGCGGGCTTAAATAATCTAATCCACGGAATGATTTGTGGACGCTCGCTCGAAAAATATTTTATATCCAACCAGTGGGGTTTACTCGATTCTGTATCGGACGCGCTTCTGACAAGAATCTAAAATGGGTGTCATGTTACAGGCGGAATGAATTTATATACGTGTTTTTTGCATTGGTTTAGAGTACATTGATTTTTACGATAGGAAAGTTATTTGTTATACTGGTTATTTGGGTATTTAAATATTGTTATAAAAATTACAAAGATCTTCTACCAGAATGAATCTTTCAGAACAGAATAAGTTTTGAACTGAAAATTTATCAATGTTTATATTTTTATACCTAAGAACCATGAGTAATTATATTTTTATTATTATTTCTTGCTTTGCCGCACCAATTTTGTGATTACTACCACTTTTAAAGACAGACTAAACATTCCACTGCACCTATTAAACCTTATTATGAGATGATCAAATATAAAAATATATCTACTAAATCTTAGACCACACAAGCACTATAGCTATACAAACAATATCCCGTAAAATATTTTTCTCCCTAATAGAGTAGTATTCGAGCTCGGATACCTTTTGAGATGAATTGAAAGATTTTTACCACTAAATTGTGTTTGTGGCCTTGTGATTTTCCAAGTGAATTTATTAAGGACATTGCCTATTGTATGTCTAGTGTTTTTATTTATTTTTGTATAGGAATTAATAAATCCGTGCCGAATGTCTCAATGTATGTATCTTAATACATGTCTAAAATATTACATACAAATATCTGGTTATATTGATATTGTTCCGGAAGTATAACGAGATTGGCTATCTCTTACTAGACATAGAGAAGCGTGAAGGAAGAAAGGGAAGGCCTTCACCCAAATAGGATCCACAACCTCATATAATTAAATACTAACACTTGTTTAACCAATAATTTTTTTTTATATGAGTTCCTACTAAAACGTATTGGATGGTGTGAAAATTCAAGGTTTTTACTATTATTAGTATTATCCAGCCAAGTGCGAGTTGGATTTGCACATTAAGAAGGATTTAAGTACTTATTTTATTTGTACTATCGTGGTTACATGAAATGCTCAATCCAAAATTCTGGGAATATTTTTAGCATTTACCTGTGTCATATTATAAATTATATTGAACAAAAGCGACCAGAAATTTTATTGCGCGCTTAAATTGTTATTTAATTCTGTCTTAAGAATTTAATTATACGACTATCACGGTTTATGAGATACAGCCTGGTGACAGACGGACGGACAGCGGAGTCTTAAGTAAAAAGGTACCTTTGAGTCCAGAACCCAAAATAGGTAGGTTTGAAACACTTATAGCTTTCGCTCGAATTCTTCACACTCTGGAAGAGAAAAATTGCTAATACAATATTAAAAATCGACATTGAAACCACAGGACCCAACTAGTATTATTAATAAATTAAGCCCGCTTGATAGAACCAGGTTGCTAATTTCATAAAAATATTTGTGTTACGCTTAACGGCCTTATTCCATCAAATTAACCCTTAAGCCTTTATTAAACTTCCAAACTTTTAGATTTCATATAAAAACAATTTAAAATATTCAAATTGTTTTATCTTTAATCCATATTTTATGTACAGGAATATTTAATAATTTTATTATGAATTTTAATTTTATCTGACTTCCTACAGCTTAGCTAAGATTAGGGTTTTATGTTTGTATATATTGTATCATATTACATATTATTCAAATATTCAATAAATTTTAATAAATAAGGCATCAACCGATTTTTATTATGTTGCTGCAATACGAGTACATTTTTAAACCTTAACCGTACATTTTTACGTAGTCTACATAGACTTTTTTTTTTTTTTAATTAGCTGTCAAAATGACAATGACAGTTTTTTTTTCTTGATCTTGGCAGCTGCCACGTGGATTGTGCAATTTGTCAAGCATTTGGTTTAGGGTTAAAAAAGTCCGGCGAAAAAGACATTTTCCGACGTACTTTATTCTGAACATTAGTATAATATTTCCATATATCTCGACACGTCGGAAAAGAAGGAATTTACTATAATCTCATACAATATTGCAGAATTGCGTATCGCCAATACATATAACATCGGTTCATACATAAACATGTATGTTAACAGGGTATATTTGACCTTATCGTAAGTACTTAGTAGAATTAACTAGAGTCCGTCCTTTCTTCATTTTGCACCCTATTTCTTTTAGGGTTGCCACTGTTTAGTATTTAGTATACTGTTCATATACTATATATTTTATCCTTTCATATAAATAATAGTATATAAATTGTAATGTATAGTCCACGATTAAAAGGTTTTGGAATTATTTTTTATATAATTTCATAAATTCTTCTAGTACTATTTATTTATTACAAGATAGATTGAGTAATTCAAAAGGAAGGCCTTTTTGTAATAATTCTGCAATTAATATCTTTTGATGTATCTATAATAATACATATTATGTCTTTACTAAATAAGTATATTTGCAATAATTTTAATACTTCTATAACTGACAAATTAATGCTAAATATTGTGTCTGTGGCAAATGTCACGATTTGAATGTTTTGTCTCGCTCACTCAATTGTCACCCCAGTTTTGAAGAAAAAGCGGGGGCGTCACTCAAAAAACAGAAAATGATTGTATTGTATATGATAAATGTGTTAAATAAATATAATAGTTTAAGTTTGGTTGCTTTGACTTAAATAATTCTTTTAATTATGTTTATGACACTGAAGTTGGCCCTTATATCTGAACTTTTTACTATATTTCCGATATCTCGAATAAAAATAGGGCTATGAAAACTATGGTTGTTTTATTTTGAATTACTGAATCATATAAATATATGAAAAAATAATTATATTTGATTGAACCATGTTCTCTGTAAAATTATACTCTGTTAGATATTAAAATTCGTGTAAAATAAATAAAATATTACATATTTGTATTATATGTTTATATTTTGTATATAAAAAATTCATAGTTGTGTTTGTCGTGAAATATTTATAGAAGTCTTAGTCAAACCGTATTAGCAAAGCACTGTCTTAGACACAAGCCACAAATTAAGTTTCACTATAAATGGTTTATTAGATTTAGAGATTATTATATCAATGTGTCAATTTTGATGTTGTTAAGAAAATTACGTGCCTAGAAATTTAAACAGGTATAGGTCGCGTCACGAATCTTTAGCGCTGAACGAAACCTGCGCAGAAGTCAAAAATAAGGTATCGAGGGGACGGCACGGCGCGCGGGGCGCCTGAACGTCGGGTGCGCGAGCGTTGATTGGTTCCCTAGTCGTGTTGTCTTTCTCACACCACTATGCAATTACGAGCGCGATTTTACCGATGCGCAGCTATTCTCGTCCAGCGCTAAACATTCGTGACGCGACCTATAACTTCATCTAGCTATGGGTGAAAATAAAAAACAATATATAATAAAATGTGTTGTGCCAGCCCTAGCGATCCTGACGATTTGTTCAATAAAATAAAGAAAAGGGAGTGAAAAAAGTAATCTACTCGCTCATCTCTATACAAACAGCCAAACATCTCCTATATTTACGATCGAGGCTCAACTGTTAGACAATATCTAGTCTTACATAAATGTAAATATTATGTTGACCGCTTGTTGCAGTGGTAAAAAACTGATTTTTAAACCAAGAGTTGTAGTTGTTGTATCACCACATAAGGAAAATAATTGTTATTTATAATTATTATTTCTTTGATCAAGTGTCTGTTGCTATGTTATCCGTTATCTAGTTAGTATGGGACAAGACGGGGCTATGTAATAAATTTCTAGAAGATTCGTCTAGATTAGTACACATTTAGACCTTATAAATGTTTTCGATAGCTATTTTTTATAGTATTTCCATATTTATAATATCTTATTATGTATTAAGCTTTCGTTATTAATCCCCTTTATTTTCAAATCTACAAATGAATGCCGAGGCGAGACGACACGTTTTATCATATTATTAGTTATTATTGAAATACAAGAAACATCAAATCAACGAACTAAATGTTTTAACTCAAAAATATTATATAATGCGTTAATTTACTTCTAAGGTCGACTGTGCTAACTATCCGCACGAAGCGGCAAGATATTTCAAATAAAATTATACCTAGCGAAGGTTTTTTTATACCTTTATAAATTATTCTATGACGGATGTGTTAAAATTAAATGCTCGTTTAGTGGCAATATTAAGAAATTATAGTAAGGTTCCTCGAGTATTAATTTTAATTTAAATTATTACAAAACTTATTAATAAGTGGTATATAATTGATCTTTGTTATTTATAGCAATTCATTCTAATTTATAATATAGATATAATGTAGTACAGACATGCTACTGAACAAAATATATCCCTGAAAAAATTCTTGGGTCAGCATTTTGAAAAACGTGTTGTTGCGTTTATTGCAGAAAACTATATTAATAATTAAATCTTCCTTTTATTAAAAAAATGTTGTAACGTATTCAGGGGGACTAACGTTATTTATTTATATCAGCAATTTATACTTTCATATCATTTTTTCTATCTTCCTTTATCATGTCACTTGCTTTTTCAGCTATCATGATAGTTGGAGCATTTGTATTACCTCTTATTATTGTAGGCATAATAGAAGCATCGACCACTCTTAAATTTTGTATACCATACACTCTTAGCCTTGGATCTACAACAGCATCTTTATCCTCAGGCGGTCCCATTTTACATGTACCAACTGGATGAAAAATTGTAGATGTATAATGTGTGAGTAAACAAATAAAAAAATCATCTGTACCCCATTCATATTCACTGCAACCTGGTATTGGTTTCCTGATGTACTTTGCACCTGCCTTCTTAAATGATTCAGTTTCTTCTAAACTAACTACATATTTTAATGCTTCCACCATTGCGTTTATATCTTCTTCTTCTTCAAAGAAACCTGGATATATTAACGTCGGCCCCAATACTGGATCAGACTCATTAAGGGCTAGGTATCCTCTACTTTTTGGAGTAAGTAAAACTGGTATTGGTGCGATACCGTCGTAGAAAGGAAGGGGCAATATTTTAGACGCCAGGTACGAGGGTGGGTCTGCAAAGAAGTCATCTATGTACCTAGCTTCAAAATGAAACTGAATATTTGGTTCAAGCCCTTGGACTTGACTTGTTTTAATAAAAGCAATACTATTTATAGTTGATGTGGTAGACAAAGGACCCCGTTTAGTTTTATATTGAGCCCAATATTTAAAAACTTCAGATAATAATTCTCTTTTGTTTACACGAGTAGACGCTTGATTAGAAACATTAAAAACTAAAGCATTCGTAGTTACGTGATCTTGAAGATTGTATCCCACTTTGAGGTCTGCTATTACAGGAATGTTAAGTATTTCCAATTCTTCTTTTGGACCAATTCCAGACAATTTGAGAAGCTTTGGAGAATTAAATGCACCAGCACTTATAATTACTTCTTTTTTAGCAAACACCTCATAGAAAACACCGTTTTTGTAATATTCTATGCCCAATGCTGTTTTTGTTTTCGGATCAATAATAATTTTGGTCGCAAATGCGTCAATAATTATGTGTAGGTTTCTTCTTTTATTTCTAATCGGTCTGATATATGCGACGTTAGCTGATTGCCTTTTCCCATCTTTAGATGTAGATAGATGTAGATCTACACCAACTTTACTATCTTTGCTAAGATCAAAATTCGGAAGTCCTTTATCTTCAAATGCTTTAATTATCATCTTTGTAGCTTTATCTACGTAGCCGAATCTTTCTACATTTAAGGGTCCATTGACCCCATGGTATTCCGTATCATACAATTCTTTATGTCTAATATTTTCTGACTTTTTAAAATATTTTAAAACCTGGAATAACAACAAGTATAATCATAAAGTATAAGTTTTTTTTATTAAATTTCCAATCAATGTTTTTTTTAAATATAAAGTCTGAAAGATGAACCTTATGACAGATAATAAAGATGATCCATTAATTACTTGTTTGAATGATATTTTATTGTACATACTCGTATCATTAAAAAAATTTACTGTACTGTAATGTACCAATTATTTTACTCAATTTTGATGGATGTGGTATTCATGGTAATAACAATCCATACTCCATACTAATATGAAGCAAATACATAGCTGAAGAGTTTGTTTGTTTCAACGCGCTAATCTCAAAAACTACTGGTTCGAATTGAAAAAATATTTTTTTATTGAATAGACAATTTATCGAGAAAGGCTTTAGGTTACATATCATCACGCTGCGACTAATAGGAGCGCAGAAATAATGGCAAAAGAGATCGACGGGGACGAAGTCGCGAGCAACGGCTAGTAGTAACATATACATCATAATATTGTTTTGTATAAAAACTCTTTGCATTACCTCTGTATGATTCCACCCCTTGTTACCATCAGCTTCCCACCCATCATAGTCTGCATTGCTTCCCCTCATATATACCATATAATTTACAGCACTAGAGCCTCCCATAGATTTTCCTCTGCAAATGCAATTCTGTTAACTTTTTAGCTTAAATAAATTCGAATCAAAGTCTGAACTATTAAAAAGTAACATATTTTCAGTTTTATTAAAAGATAATCTTTAACGTATATTTCACATTCCACAAATTTTTAATTTGTTTTTGAGATACAAGTAAATTCCAATTAAAATATTTTACTTAATCAAATATCATACAGCCTAAATATTGTAGTGGTTTCATTTGTGTTTTCTGTATTTTGAAAGTTACTTGTATTATATATTATGTTCTTTAGCCGTTTAATATACTGTTTAATACTGTGTTAACATACTCGTAGTTTGTAAATTTAAATATTTTGAAATTACGTAAAACGCACTCGAGAGAATATTTAAATTATTAAATTTACATAAGGCACCTGATACTAATGCAAGTTCCTCCTTTTTGGCTTAAACAACTAGTCTTTTGTGGCTGGGTGTCGTATTTCCAATCGATGCTGGACTTAGTCAACGCTGGTGCTGATCCTGGTACCATAGTAATATCTGGTTCTTCCAATCCAGCTTCAAGTAGGAGAATCTGTTATTTATCAAAAATTATTTCAATTACATTAACGTTTATTGGTATGCTTTTGTTTTATCCTTTATTTTGATGTATAGATAACACAAAAATATATTTAGTGTGTTAGGGTGGGCAACTAAATGATTGCCAGCCCTAAAAATGAGTTAAAGTGTGTTATAAGAGGTTGAAATGAATGTATTATAGCTTAATAAATCTTCCTATAAAGTAACTTCTTACTCACTTCTTGATCTTCATCCTCCGAAAGCCTATTAGCAAGGACACATCCAGCTGAACCAGCGCCAACTATTACATAGTCATATTCTTTTACTGTCTCTCTTCTACTGTTTTCACAACCATTGTATGATTCAAAATCTTTGATATTGACTGGACCGGTATTATCAAGATTTGGTGTTCTTATTTCATATTTTGAATCAACTGAATTCCCAAACAAATGCACTAGCAAGGCTAAATAAAGGAAACCAGTAGACGAACATTGTGTCAAATTTGCCTGTGTAGATGCACAAATTGGTTCCAAATTCGGAGGCACCCATAACGACATTTTAATTATTAACCTCACCTTTTAAATATAATAGATCGGTAAGCGACTAGTTTTGTTATGAATTTAAAATTCAATTGACACGAAATATAAGGTTTATCCATTTACATAATTTAGGGCGATTTGTATATTAAGGTTTTAATAGACTGTTATGGTGATGTCTGACACTAAAATGTCTAATTCAATCAAAGAATACAATGAAACTAAGAAATTAAATAATATTGTTATTATTGTTAGTTACAAATTATTTTTATTTAAATGAAGTATGACATTGCATTGTGTGTATTTAAAAGGTAACCAAGTAATTAGTCCCTATGTTCTTCATAAAAACAGTTAAGTAGTTATTTAAGGTTAATTATCAAACGAAGGTTTTCCATATTTAACACTCAAACATATTTTGTTCTAAAATTCAAATGAATGAAAGAAGTTAATGAAATTTCCTATTAAGATTCCGTCTGTATAACAGATCTATCTCTTAAAATGCTTTCGAACTTCAAATTAATACAAGAATCAAGTTTAAGGTTTCTTTCATCGGGCAAAGGATAGGCAGCTGCCCTAAAAATGCATGGTTCCCGTCTAAGAATTTAAGAAGACTTCGTCTAAGAATAGAAGAGTATATCTGAAGAAAAATAATAATCCAGATTCCAAATACTTTTTTGTAAAAACTGTGGGACCCGTGCGAGTTTCTTACGCCGGTTCTTCTCGCCGGGTTAGTTACCGAACCGGTGGTAGGCATCATGTAGACTTTCTGAAGGTATTTGTTGCAAATTTATTCAGAATAAAATAATTTCAATTTCGTAAAGACGTAGTGAATTCCGGAAGGGAATTAAAATATACCTAAGGAATCTAGTATCGTATAACTTAAACGAATAAACCCTATTAAATAATCATTTAAATCATTATAGCTATCTGTAACCGCCTGTATAAGTGGAACATGACCTCGTACTTGTGCTCATAAAATATAAACTCGTTTTTATAATAAATCATTTTACATAAATTTAAATATTTAATGTTTTTCATGGCTTCAAAGACAGGTTAAATTACAACTTGATGCCACTAAAGCAGTAATAAACCCATTATTTTGAAAATACGCACCATATCGTAACTTGAAATTCAGACAGAAAACAAAGTTACGTTAGATATAATTCTGATTATATTTAAAAAGGTATGTAAATTTTAATACTTAAAATGAAACGTGTCACATGAATAATCTTCTATATATAAAAGGAGAAACTGACTGACTGACATGTCAACGCACAGCCTAAACGGCTGAACGTAGGGACTTGAAATTTGGAAGGGACGTAGCTTAGGTACTCTAGAGGTGCACTAAGAAAGGAATTGCCGAAATTCCCACGGGAACGGGAATTAGCGGGAAAATCTTTTTGTATGAAAAATCTAAACCGCTTAACCCGCGAGCACTCGCGCTATGAGCATTTCCCTCACGGCAAATTTAAAATATTCGTAATTTTGTCAAAAATCTGCGCACACGCTTGGACCGCTCGGTAGCTGAGTTTTACACTCCCCTCTCCCCGCGCATGACAGCGTTTGTGTGTTAGTGCGACTCAGCTACTCAACGGAGGTAGTTTGTGGACCCTGGTTCCCGCGCGCGGCATTTTGCTCACCGCGCGAGTGTCAATGTAAGTATAATTTTTTAGGTTGTTTTTTATTGCATTTGAATAATTTCGCCAATTCTTTAGGTTTTATAGCGTTGTTATGTTATATATTGGTAAACAATTTATGTAGTAACTAATATAAATATAATATTTAATATACAGATGGATAGGCAAGATCAACAAATTTTAGCGTGGTTGGAGGAAGATAATTTAGATAACATCGAAGAAGAGTCTTTCAGGAACGATGACATTGAAAGCGATGCTGAAAGTGTACACAGCCGACATAACACCGACACAGAACAGTCAGGTATAGTAACCGTCAATTACCTTTAGCGGTGAACGAAACCTGCGCAGAAGTCAAAAATAAGGTATCGAGGTAGCGGTGCGGCGCGCGGGGCGCGTGATCGTCATGTGCGCGAGCGTTGATTGGTTGTCCCAGTCATGTTGTCTTTCTCGCACCAACGAGCGCGATTCTACCGATGCGCAGCTGTTCTCGTCAATCGCTAAACATTTTTGACGGTTACTATACTGAAAAACCTGATGGAATCTGTGCTCTATGCCCTAGGCGTAAAAATCGCAAAACAAAAAAGACGTGTGTTACTTGCAAGAATTTTTACGTACGGAACACGCAATTACAATATGTGCTGTTCGCAAAGCATCTTCATATTATGATGAAGATTAAAAACACATCATAATTTGAATACAAATTTTTATTTTTAGTTACTATCTTTAAGTTTTTTCCAAAAGTATTAATAGTTAGTGCCTAAAAAGTTCCTATGATTGTTATTAAAATGTTGTAGTATGTATCTGTTGTATGCGAAAAATAAATACTTTATCTAATAAAATATGTTTGTTTTATTATGAAACAATAAAAAAAATATATAAGTTTTGGTGTTTTAGGTACAATTTGACGATTTACAAAATGTGAGCGAAATGCTCAATGCGCAAGTGCCCGCGTAGCTTTTAAGGGCGCGAGTTCTCCCGGGTTAACTAACATAAGTAGCATACGATTTTTGCTTCATTTATTTATGGTTAGCACAGCGTATCATTAATCATTATAATTTATGGTCGCTGGGGTATTGTAATATCGATAACATCAATAATTAATTATTATTATTTAAGAATATCGTATCACTCGATAAAGTCGATAAAGTCAATTAAATAATCCATACTAATATTATAAATGCGAAAGTAACTCTGTCTATCTATCTGTCTTTCCATCACGCTAAAACTACTGAACCGATTAGAACGAAATTAGGTACACAGATGGTCTAGAGCCTGAGATAAAACATAGGCTACTTTTTAACTGGAAAAAAGGGTTATAAGGGGGGAAGGGGGGTCAACGTTTATATGAAAGTCCACGCAGACGGAGTCGCGGGCAACAGCTACAAATAGTATATATTTAATTTATTTTTAATGAGTGACAAAAAAGCCAAAATTGTAATATAAAACTTCAAGCCCATTACCTCTAAAAATATTTGCAGGGCTATTACAGACTATTTGAAGCACCAAAAGAAATTATACTGGAATGAAAATTTTACGACGTTTTAAACACACCTGATTACCGACTTCCTTTTGTGAGGGCCGTTTCTTTACTAACAAAAGATCCTCGCAAATTACCTCTTGGTACCAGGAGTACATGCCGCTTAATGGCTTTCAATGGAGTTGCATATATGAAATGTAGGCTTTTAAAATTCTTTGTTCTTAAGAAATTTGCTTCCCCATCTCTTTGCGTCTTTCGCATTGAATAGGGTAATTCTTTTGAAAAACCTCGCTCAGTTGGTTTGCCATTTTTCTTAGCCTATTTATCGTTTTAAATATTTATACCGGACAGCTTACCTAATTAAAATTTATTAATGCGCTAATCTCCTAATTAAGTGCTTTATATGCGAACAATTGGACTGCAATAATATGTACAGCATTTACAATTGTGTAGTGAACAAATACAATGTGCTTTGGTTGACCATTCATTCTAACTATCCACATTTGCTTTGACTATTTTGTCAATCATCAGATTAAATGAACAAGGCCACGTGCTCCGTTCAACGTTCAGATTTATTTGCAATTAATTCGTTGCCAGAATAGATAGCGCTGAAACATTTTTATCTATTCAAATCTAATTTCCTTTCAAATTCGGGCTGTCTCCCGCAGATTTTGTCTGCGTCATCGTCCCCGCGATCGTTTCAGCCTCGTCTGACTAACTCCGGAATCCCCGACGACAGTTCATAATTAAAATGTCTAAGGGATGCTACCCGCGATTCATCCATAATGACTAAATTGATTCCACTCCGCCACCTTGGAAAATTTTAATTTCAAAAAGTTTTTGCGTTGCGACGTTGGAATTTTTCGCAAAAGAGTTTTACAAAACAGATGTTATCCTATTTGATAAATTAAAGAATTAATTTTGATGTTGCTTTTAAAGCTTTAATTTTTTATCTCCGAAGGAGCTTATTATCGCTTAGTTTGGAAAATAAGTACGTAATACAATTTAGGCATATTAATTCTTCATATCTCTACTGCTTACTACGTTTACAAAGTCCAATAATTTAGATTCTAGATACCACTAACCTATAACAGTGAGTCGTATCTGAAAATTTCTCGTTGGCGAGTTCTTGAAGTCCACCCTACACCTGTAGACTCCCTCATCATCCAGCTGTACTGAGCTGAGGGTCAGCGCTGCCGGCCTGGCGACTGTCGCGAAGTATGCCCGCGGACCAAAAGCACCAGGTTCCGACCATTGAAGAGCTTTGTTGAATGATCTTCCACGGACGTCGAAACTGAAAACAATATCAATTAAGAATACGTTTATCAAGTTCCAATGGGAGGTTGTTGCTAGTTCTTCCCTGCACAAATTGCCTTACGAACCGTTGTACATTCTTTGTAATACCATGACGACTCAAAAGTGTAACTATGTGTAGCCTGGTTGAATAAAAATATGTTTGACTTTGACTTACGACTTTGTAGTTCAATAAAGAATTATTGGTACCTCAAAACACCCTAATGGGGTAAAATCTAAAAATGTTACCTTGCAAGAAAGCTATTTTTTTAATTCCTGGAAGATTTTAAAAGTAGTTAAGAATTCAGTTATATAACGCATAGGTTAACAAATAAACTAGACCAACAATAAAGTAATGAGAACAGTCTTAAAGATCTGTTTATCTAGAATGTTCGGTGGAAGTTCGCCGCTTGTTATTCTTAAGCATAACATTGATTCTAACTTATAATAGACAACATTAATCAAAAAGGTACAAACATTTTGGCAAACTTAAACTGAATAGATGAATAATTACATTGAAAGGGTTTCAGAGTTGGGAGGTAAACAAATTAAGACTTTGTTTTTGGAAAAATAGTCACGTGATCAATTTCTTATTTCTTCTTGGAGAGTAAAAATGTACCTGTCAAATTGTAGGATAAAATAGAGGACAGTGAAGTTTTTCAATTTCCGGGCAGTGTACGTTTTCACAATCTCGCAACCTTTACTTAATTTATACAGCTAGGGGCTTTACGGGAATTTTTCAAGGTAAAAAACAATAAAGATGACGCTTTTTATGGAGGCATTATCTTTCAAAACGTTACACGATGTTCTAACCAAATAAACGCTTTTTTGATCATTTTATATTATAAGGCGTATGTATATATTTGAACGTTATTATTAAGGTATGTATATTTTCAGTTTTTTGAAAATGCAATTCTATATGGAATTTGTATACTTAAGCACTGAACGAAATATAGTACCTATATAAACAATATTTCCATCCCTATTGTGAATTGTTATAAAGTGTACTATTTCATTTTCTCTAATTAAATTATATGATGGACTATTGAGTCCGGGCAATTGCTAATTAGCAATATTGAGCAATTGCTATAAACCATATACATTATGTGCTAATAACCTAAAATCGCTTTATTTCTAAAACATTTGTTCATTGTGCCTTTTTAGCTTCTAACACTAAAAGCAAGTCTTTAAAAGAACAGTCGTATTAGAACCCATAACACGAAATCTTAAAAGCAATAGTCAACGATTCGAATTAACCTTGGCTTTTTCTTAGTTTTATGTTGAAGTATTAAAAATTCAAAGTAAATTTTATTTATTTATTATTTATTTATTAAGGCCTCCTTCCCCACTACAAAAAGGCCTGCTAATGGACGCATTTCTTATATATAGGTATATATTTTTGAGGTGAGTGATAGAATCGTTGTATCATATAAAAAATATTCTCAAAGCCCATAGGGTCCAATTTTGTTAGGTTATTTATTACCTAATACACGTTCAAAAGTTACTATTCAGGATAATACGTTATAAAATCCAACAAAAGGTAAGTAAAAATTTAAAAAAAAAGTCGAATTCTCAGATTAACTAGTAGCTATCTAAGTAAGAACGTTGACAATTGCTACATTCTAGATCGGCGACTGTTTTAAACTTTCCCCTTGTGTTGCGCACTTCACTGAAATACTCCAACATTTTCTCCACAAGATTTGAATTTAGCAGGACAATAGGTAATGGATTTCTCAAAGCTCTCAGGAGCTAATTCTCTGTTTACGATTGAGTGACGCTGCCCGTTTAGTTTGGGGACAAAGGTTTCCTAATAAAGGACGAAAGACCGGTCAATTGAAATTTCATTGTAAAACATCTTGAGTGTGTTTCCTTGTTATTTCAAAATGCTAATTGGATCGACTCTATCCGGCTTCCGTTCATCCACTTAAGGTGTTCGAACGGTTAATTAGTCCGTCTTAATATTATTAATTAAATTCGTATTCAACACTCGCACTTTCTTTTCAGTTCGATGCTGAAATATAAATTGGGATTAGGGTATTATTCTCCCGGAAGATGTTTGACGCTTCTCGTTTCGTGCGAAAATTTTTGAATTTTTACGTGATAATTGTATGATTATTAAACACTTTTGTTTGTTTTAAAGATTTTATAGACAAATAAAATAGGGTGGTAAAATAAAAAAATATTAACTAACATTTCTCATCGATTAAAATAACTTAAAAATTGTCAGGTTGTTTAATACCCTAAAAGTATAGTACTTTCAAAAATCCTCCGAGGATTTTTCGAGGTAAGGCTATAAAATTCAGTTAAATATTATAGTAAACAGCTAAAAATAAGACCTTATATATACCTAATACTAGTTACTGTCTAATTAGAAATGTGGCCTATATTCATATGGAAAACCAAGACTATACACTTACTTAAATGTACTGCAATATACAGGGTGTTTTGAAGATGAGTGTAGGCATTTAGCAGATCGGTAGGGTCCGTCCATACGATCATTTTATAGTATGGGAACTATAGTCCGATTACCTTTAGTTTTTAAGTTATGAGCAAAAAA
>DWAJ01002838.1:0-16274 GCA_018238005.1 Eurema mandarina
GGGGAGCGACCCCACCGGTTGTTCCTTTTAGCTTCCCGCATGAAGCCATATGACTCATTGAGTGAGTCACAGACTTCATGGGTACTAAGCCCCCCCGCCACGACAAGGCAAGAACAAGTTGGGGGGGCTTATTAGGTACCCGGATAACGGATATTTATTATATCCATTAGGCATTAAGTGAATGCTCCAAAAATGCGGTGTGACAAAAATCGGTTAGAACAGTTTTTTTTATTTATATTTTCTAATTAGACATATGAGCAGCAGGAACAGAAACTGGTTTGAATGTTTTTATTATTAAAACGATAAAATTTTCTTACTTAATTATACGAACCCCGTTAAAAATATATAATCCTAGTGCGAGTATAATCAATGTTTAGCAAGCTATGCGTAACAAATAATACCTACTCATAGGAATCAGCCGAGAAGGCAATGCGACTTTCGCGTTACGCCTCGACGCTTTTCATAGAAAAATTTCAGTTATATACGTTCTACTAACATGCCTCATTAATCGTGTATGACGTAGTTTTAACTTAAGATAATAGAGACGGATATAGTTCAAAAAAAACATTTCGCCAACTCTTATCACAATTTACCAACATGTTATATTATATGTTTTATCAACGTACACACCAAACGCCACTTTTCTATTTCAATTCTTATTTTATAAAGAGCGAATGACGATTAAAGTTTACAAGAAACCCAAAAGATTCATAAAAAATCAATTTGTCCCTTTCCTGTTGCGTAATTAAAGACATCTTTTGAGTCATATATAGCAATGCATAAAATAAAACGCAATAATATTGTGAGAGATGAAAAATAAAATGAAACACTCGAGCAATTTGCTCTTCGGTGAAGCATAGTTTAGTGAAAAAAAGTCACCTAGACTTAATAGCATGCCTGCCATTCAACGGGTTTTGCTCCATTGATTTTATTAAAATACAAGTTACCAATCAGATCTGGATTATCATATACATATAATCTACAGATGGACAATGATGTTGATCACTAGTAATTTTAAAACTATCCGGCTATAATAAATAATAAGTTAGAAACGTGTGAGCTAAGTATAGCTATTTAAATATGCAAATATCCATACCGATGATAATTTTTCCAAGAAGGTCCCTACTTACTATGCGTCGTTCAGGACGTCGGTTTCTTACAGAATGCTTGTAGACATGTTATTATACCATTAAAGTTACTAAGTTTTCTTGATTTTTAATATTATACGCTTATTATATCTAATATTTGGTTGAGGTTAATAAGTAAACGGATATTAAAAGAGATCTTTATTATATTTCTAGAAGAGGGTAAGGAATATTTTAACAGAGAGACAGAGAGGGATAGATATTACGGTAATTTCATGATAATTTATAATTTAAACAACAAGGGTATCTAGGTATACTACTTTAAAAAGTTTTATGATAAATTAAACAATAGGATGGAAAAATTAAATATTCTGGAGCCATCTACAGGGTAATATCTAAGACGAACGGACATTTCGTAAAAAAACACGAGCAAAATAAAGCGGAGAAACTACAGATACAACAACATTATTTACAATTAAACGAACCGAATCTCTTACTTAAAACTATCATTTCACATCGATCCAACAATATAACAAATTGTCCAATCCTATCTATCTATCTCCAGTCTTATGCGAAACCTTGTGCAGCTCTAAAGTAAGGCCCATCTAAGTCTTCGAATGAAGCGCGATGATGTACTAGCGGGATAAGTTAAATTTTGATATTCTGTGCGTGCGATTTGTCGTCGTCGTCGCTGTGTTCTTCCTGCAGCAGTAAACTGTCGGGCGGCGCGTGCCCGCCGCCGCTCTTGCGGGAGTGGGACCCTCCTCGCGTGAACATTCGGGATAATTGTGCAAATTTCTTCCGAGATACTAAAATATAATAGACACACTTATAGCAAAAGTATACAACGGATAAGTATGTCGCGTGTGATATAGGTTTGTACATATGAAATATGGTAATAGACACAAAGTGGCAAATTTTGTAGGAGATAAATATTTTTCTCAGGTGAGGTATCTTTACCAGTAGTACGGTGTTATTTCCATTTGTCATAAATTCTTTCCTTTTCTTCTTTTTTTTAGGCTGGTAACGCATATGGGAGGAAATTAGCTTTGCGATTGTTCATGGGCTGAGATCGTCGCTTACCATCAAGCAAACTTCCCGCTCAGTTGCCCGCAATTACAAGAAAAAAAAATAGTCATACATGATTAAAACTTTTTACATAATATGTGTAAGGTCGGTAACTTACGTTTACCCATATTTTTCAGTCTTTCCTTAAAAACCGCTTCATCGTCGTGCCATTTAGTTTTGCTACCTTGTTCGCTGTCCAATGCGGCAATAAACTCCTGGTTCCATCGCAATTCAGCCATGAATTCCTCATTCTGGAGGAGTGTAGCGATGCGGTCATCATCCATTTCCAAATTAAGATCTATTCTAGCATCAGTATTGGGTGGTATACGGAGGAACATAGGTGGCAGGGGGCCTAGCATTCGTGGGACCCACTTTTTTCTTACGGCCAACGGCACTGACTTGTCGTCAACGTCTCTGTAAACAACACCTAACTCAAGATATATACGAAGTTAAAAAATATAGTTGATACATATTTTTCCCAATTATATTCGGATTTAGCTTAAATTTGAAATAAAAAAACAAATAAGCAAAAAATTGTATGTAAATAAATTAAAGGTATAACCTTTCATAGCATATTTAAGAATAGATTTGAGTTGCAGTACTATGGTTTTGGCTCAGACATGAAATACGTAGGCGGTTGGTAAATATTAAGCACGTGTGTTCCTTAGAGAGTCATTGATGTTTTACGCATTATGTGCTTAGATCACTATTTCTTGTAGGTCAGATAATAATATGCCGCGGGTAAAATATGATTTGAAACTGGTAGTAGTTGGTTGATGGTGTGATTCAGTATTTATGAATACAAGTGCCTACACAAAATATAAATAAGTTTCATTAATAACTTATAATGGTATCTATATTTACATTGAATTAATCGTTAAGTAATCGTAATTACGATAAGTAGATATAACTGATGCGGGATGCCTATAAGTTTATTTTTATTTAAGTATTAATTTAAATAAGTTGATTACTTAGATATATAATCGGCGTTGAATTACATAGTGACTTACACAAGTGCCGTAGTATCGTTATCGTCGCCGTCGCCCTGGGGTCGTGGCGTGCGGCGCGCGGCGCGCGACGGCGAGCTGCTCTCCACGCGCTCTATCTCCAGCCGCAGCCGCTCGTTCTGGTAGTCGGTGCTCATCGCCAGCAACTGGTCGATGGTCGCGTCGACTGCACCCTGGTTAGAACGTAACACCGCCTCTATTACGTCGTCATCCATGTCGGGAAACATGGTTTTGAAATCCGACATCGCCTGCGTAAACTCGAGTTGCATAGTCGAAGCCATCGTGCCGTTTGCCGGTCCTAGCTACCGTTGTAAGGTGTCACGAGCGCGGATCTCTCACCGGCGAAACAGCTGATACGTCAATTAAGTTTGGTGCAGTGTGAGAGACCGTTGCCGTAGAGGCATCAGCCATTCTCGCGACGCACTGGATATTGCGTCGCTCGTTTTGTCCCGCCGTGCCAATAATTAGCGATATTAGACCGATAATGTAATACGGCGCCCTGCACTGAACGTTACCATGATGTGCAATTTTCACTTTCTGTGTTTCAGGTGCGCAATGCGCTTGCGTGAGTGCAGAGGAACGCGGAGGGAGTAGGCGTCGATATAAATAGAGCCCGCGTGAAACTACGATGGCGCGTTATTGCTCCGACCAAACGGCATGCGCGCATGTCCGACTATTGTTTGTAAATTACATACTTTCATCACTTTGACCTTTTTATATTCTTTTTAAGAGCTCGCGGTTGCAAAAAGGACAACACTTCACTACTTTAAAAATGTCTCGCGCTAAAATGATTATTTTATGGAAATACGTAACGCACACTTCAATTTTTTGGTCTCTATATTGGTGTAAATGTTGGAAATTTAGGTCTGAAAGCAACTTATGATAGCCAGCAGGTGATTGGAAAACATATTATAACTTATGATTTTTTGGGTACCGCAGACATTTCATATTCAATATAATTTAATTACAAAAATAATCTAGATAGATATGTTACTATCATTTTAAATGAAAAAATGTGTACTTACGTAGAACTAACTTGCATGTTAAGGATAATAAGGAACGTAGAAGTTGATTAAAAAACATGTGCATTGTCAACAATGGTTTATTTTCAATTTAGCAGTACACACATTCATTAAGTGTCTTAACATTTATCTATTCTACTATACAAGAAATTAAACGCTGTATCAGTACATATATGTACTAAATATTTTTACAGTAATAGGTACATTTCTAAGTGCATTTGATTTGACCACGTTACTGAATAAGCTAATAATTTACTTTTCATCAATATTTTTTTATAATTTCATTACTTGATTACTACACTGAATAGGCCGTATTGACACTACTTTCGTAGAGTTCAAGTTTCTTCTAAAAAAACATATTCAGGCGATATATCATATGAATCTGAAGATAATGTCAAAAATATATAAGGAATATCTTACTGGAGTTTGTATAAGCGATCACGTCTTATAGAAATAGATTTTCAGGTTTTTTAAACATCGTAATTTATTACGAAGAAAAAGTTATAAATAAATAAAAACGTTAGAAAGATTTTCAGGTCTTTAAAACATCGTAATTTATTGCGAAGAAAAAGTTATAAAGAAATAAAAACGTTAGAAAGATTTTCAGGTCTTTTAAACATCGTAATTTAATGCGAAGAAAAAGTTATAAAGAAATAAAAACGTTATATAGGAATTTTTGTGACAAGAAAGTTTAATGTTAAAAAGGATAATATTTCTTCATTAAGAAATAAATTTCGCGTAGGTAGCTAAACACATAGGTATTTAATTAAAATTATTACCTGCGAACTTGATATCAAAGCTTGACGTATGCCAGGTAGCATAACACATTGTAATATATAAAAAATATGCTACAATTCTTTTTATCTATTTAATTTTAGATGCATCTTAAGATCCAAGATTAAAACTTTTCTAAAAGCCATTATGTATTATAGCGAAATGAGTACTGCATAATGAAATATAGAAATAAGCAACTTTAAGATATTACAAAAATAAATCGAGATACTCAAGTGAGAAAAAATGTCATCAAAAAAGAAACTCCACTAAGTATGTGTGTTAACAAAAAATTCCAATTGCCTTTTATAATGGACGGTCTCAGATCTATAAATGTAAAATTCATTGCATGTTACGAAATAATAAAATATGGATACACAATATACATACATGTATTGCCAACTAATTTTATCTTGTATTATAGATTAAATTTTACTTAATATAGAAGAATAGATACTATTACGTTAAAGTTTATACGTGCCATTCACGACTAAATATTGAAAGATGATAAGAAGTTATTAGTGAAATATAATTTCAATTTGATTGATTGATTTAAATTTTCTGAGTAAAAAACAATAGTCGGTGCACCAATTTGCTGACGGTTAACTAATGTGTTGCACAATTGCAGCAATTACAATATTACCAAATATTTCAACTCCAAGTGTTTAATGTTCATTAGTGAATTCGTATTTTTTAAATAATGGAATGTTTGAGACACAATTGCAATAATTTTTATGATAAAATATAAGGAGAAGTTTATAATTTCTAAAAACGAATACCTAATTTGTATAAACGATTTTTTTTAATATGTTGTATTTTCTCAACGATTTAATTGTACCTCTAATTTTCAGTAAAGGTACCTAAATATATTCCATGAAGTTTATTTTATTAACATAATTTCATAAATCTGACAAACTGTTATTTGGACCCAAAGTAAACACGGTTATCATATAAATAAGCTTAGTTACAAAGAATAATAATAATAAATAATATTACAAGAACTCATTGATACAATATATTTGTCCGAAACACTGTAACAATAAAGCTATAAAAGTAATTATGGCCACAGTTATAATACATTTAGAGGTACAAAAATTAACACAATACAAAAATATAAACAAGAAAATATAAAAAAAACCCTTAATACCGTCTGAAAATTGCATTAAAGTAATAGAAAAATAATTTAATGTAGACTTAGCGTTAAAGAGTTTAAACGGGGGCTTGCGAGCCCTGCTGAGGCAGCACTACGATGGTGTCAGTGGGAGCGGCGGCTTCTGTTGGACTTTCATTGCCTTCCTTTGGGGGTTGGTTAGTGGTCTGTCAACAGAAAAATACTCATAACCATTAACTTTTAAATAAACACAAAGGAATTAAACATATCTTTATTTAATTGTCCGGCTCGAAGGACCAAATGTTTGTTTTACTTTTTTGGCCTTATTAGCAAGACATCCAATAAAGTTATAATAGCAAAATGTCAATCGTGATAATATGTCCGGGGTGTGGTCATGCAACACTCACAGGGGGCACCAGGTTAGCGGCCATGAGCGTAGCGGCGCGGTACGAGGGAGGCGGGGTCTGCTTGACCGCCTCCTCGTAGTCGGGCAGCAGGCTGGAGTACTGCGGCGCGGGCGGCGGCCGGCTGTACGGCGCGATGGGGCTCACCGACCCCTCGCTGGAGATCACGAACGGGGTGAGGCTGGTGAGCGCGTGCGACCGCATCGTCAGGTACTTGTAGCAGCGCCACACCATGTTGATGAAGTACGCCTGGGGAATAAGCATTATAACTTATATGAACATTAGTCCCTATAATCAAACACTATTTAATTTACACTATTTAATTATAATCGTCCCCACATAAATCGCACTGTATTTCAACACACCTTTAGTAGAATTGCGAAGAGGAAAGCGCAGTAAATAATGAAAGCGAGCGCAGGTGTAGGTAGCGACAGCAGCTCCGAGCGCCACGGCACGCGGCGCGCCTCCGCCACCAGCCGGTGGATGGAGCGCACGTAGCACAAGTAGCCCATGCCCGTTAATCTATCCGATTTTACATGTAAACAGAAATATATATATAAAAAAAAGGTATTTTTAGCAATATAGGTTGTAATCTATGTATATCATTATTAATTACAAATGGTTTTCACTTACACAGTGATGGCAAAGTCAAATATCTGAAGGCAGAAAAATGGCAAAATATGGGCTGGTTTGCCACGAGCTGCACCATAAATTAGCATAAGGGTGATGGCCAGTGTACAAACTGTGACCAAGGCTCCAACATCAACATCATCTGAAACAATATATTGAAAGTTAATTAAGTTCAATATGATTAAAATAATGTTATATTTCAAATTTCACTATATTTACGGTAAATGTAGCTATGATCTTTGGGCTTAACGGCATATTGAGGATAAGAGCTTGGTGGTGCTTCAACATTGGAAAGTGGTGTAGGTAAAGCGGATCCCACATCATGCCAATCCACAAATGTCTCTTGTTCATGCTCATAGTCTTCCATCAAGGCAGGGTCCCTAACTACTGCAGCTACAAATCCTAGAGCTATTAGATGAAGGATCTGCAAATAAGTCAGTACCATTAGCTATATAAAAGTATAGTTACTGCATTATCAAAAGGAAAAGTTTAAAACATAAAATTATAGTTTTGCGTTAGTTTTTTTTTGAGTAATGTATTAACAATATTTAAATTATTAAGCTTAATGAATTATGTAATTTAATAAATAATTATACTAGATTATTTTGGAAAATCACTCACCAAATGCCATGAACCAAGTAGGATAGTGCCAGTGCGTACATGCAAACACATGCAGCAGCGCCACTCCTTACTGCGTTCTGTACCCATTTTATTTCGAAACCTTAACATGTTTACCTAAAAAACTTTCAAAGTTTTAATATGCACTCAATAAGGAACAAAGTATTTAAGATCATTTCTTTTTTCATAGCTATCTATAGCAATAGCAAACATGTTTGTAATTATAATATTATTATTGGTTTAATTGATATAAAGCCATAAGAGAAATATTCTCTTGAATTGAACATTTAAAAAGTAATTAAACAAAAAAAAAGCTATTTTTATGTGCTGCTTGCTATGACAAATAGAAAGAATTTGTTATTGTTGTATGAAAAACCTACATCATATAAATTTCTATAATTTTTAAATATCTGTTTCTGAGAAGAAAACCACATACTCAAATCCAATAGCATTTATTACCAAATACACTTAATCTTTAAAATTTAATGATTTATTTCTGTTGACTCCTTAGTTATCAACAACTGATACTATCTATGAATTTATTAGAGAAATATTTGTGGAAACGATTGCTTACATGTTACCTAGTTAAAAAGTGTACATAAAATAAGGGAATTTTTATTTTATATTTCTAAAAGAATTTCTTGCAATCATCAAAATGGGTTACTTATGAGCTGCAATCTTTATTTATTATATTTATTTTTATTTATGCAATGGCAACTGAGCAGAAGGTTTGTCACATGACAAACTACTACCTCTGCCTATTGATAATCAATAATAAAAGCCGAATAATATAAAGGAAAGGAACTATCCTATGGACAAGAGATTAAACTTTAAAGAATATGAAATTAGTAAAACAAAAAAGATCCACCAGAGCTCCTACAGTGCATAAAAAAATTTACTCAAAAGAGATAAAAGTAATTTATTCTGTGTTCATTTTATATAACATGTAGGTATATTTTCCTAAAATATTTTCTGTCAAGAAGAATCTTGCCCACTATTATGCAATTCAAATGAAACTTTGTGTCTTTGTACCTTGAGTTCTATTTGAAGTTAAATTATAATCGAACTTATAATTAGTTACTCAACTTAATATTATGTTAATATTATTCCATATTTAGAAAAGATTTTCTACACGTTATGTATTACGTTTGATTTGATTGATAGATTTTTATACGATGTAGTGTTTAGCTGTTTATTTATTATAGTATAAATATGCTATTACAACATTGGGAAAAATATTGTATTGATAAACATTGATATATTATGAACTTTCAACATCGTTCCATATGTTTTTGGCCTTCATTTTTACCAATGGATTATTTTTATGTTTTATATAACTCTACTTACGCGAATTAGATGAATTTTTAGGCAAACATGCAATACTTATTTCTTTACAGAATTAATATACTTTAAATTCTTATTTTTGGCTTTTATTCACAAATGACTAAAATACTAAATACGACCTTAGTTTTCACATGTACTGACAGCTGTTAAACACAGTTCACAGATTAGTGATACTGATTAGTCATTGGTGGCACAGATTTATTTTATTTTGCAAGAAATAGTTTTGATTGGACTACCATTACCTACTTTAGCACAAATGGTACCTAAAAAGTTTATTTTTATGAGTTTGTCTAATAGTAAATTAATAAAGTAAAATAAAGGGGCCTAAATTAAATCTTTATTATTTTTGCAATAATCTGTCATTTGCATTTCCAGTAAATGTCAAAAGTGACAATTTGAGTATGACGAATATTTCGTTTTGAAAAATAAAAAAATATATTTATTTTTATTGACTTTGAAAACAATTAAATCTTTATTTTCTCTCTTTTTCGCGTTTATTATTTTATAATTCTAAGGTATATACGAATGAGTCTAGTGGACGGTAAGGATATTATAATAATATTGTTATTAAAAGAAATATTTTATATTGCGTGGAGTATCGTAAATTTCAGCTATAATGGAAAAAATTCCAGACAGGCTCGGTTATCTGATACTAACAGAGGACGGCGCAGTTTTAGAGTCGGGTGGTGAACTGGAGAATGACGAACGTGTTGCAACAATTGTGACTGACCTTATCAGTATATCAAACAGGTATAATATTTATACGTAGTGCTGATTCATTCTAATAATTATATAGATTTACTATTCAATACCTTATATTTGAAATTTCAGTGTAGATCCGGTTGCTTTTGGACCCAATGAATCTTTCAAGAAAATATCTATAACTTATGATGATCATTGGTACATTATATGTCTCTGCAACAAGAAGATTCACGTCGTGAAGCGCAGTATTCAAGCACCCGCCTCAGAAGGAATTGCTGTTAATGTTTAAACTTCTTAAAGTTATTCAATATGGGACGTAATCTTCTTATGAGTAGCCTAGAAAATGCTTCATTTAATATTGTCCTACAAGTTGTATTTAGGTGTATAACATTTATTATAAATGCTTGGGTAATTAGAAATGTAGGTCATGAAGTTATTGGGATTATGAATGTGAGGCTTTTGTTGTTAGAGAGTACTATACTGTTTTTAAGTAGAGAGCCATTCCACAGAGCATGCTTGGGACAAAAAGATGAATGTTCATGGAGTCATATAATAAACCAGACATGGTTATCAGTTCCCATGAGCTGTTTCCTGTCTTTAATATTTGTGTATATTTGGTTAAATATCCTACCATTAGGTCATCCTGAACTTGCCTCCCAGTACACATTTGGATGTTGGTGTGTTGCATTTTCTTGTGTTTTGGAACTTTCTGCAGCAAATATGGCTCTTGTTGCACAATTTTTTTGTTTTGTCAAGTTAAAAGTTGTTCTTGATACATTACACATTTTTGTTAGAACAAATTTATTTTTATCTATTATTATTTATGACAGATCAAAGGCACTTATTGCTTTTTCCATAGCACAAGTTGGAAGTATTGCAGTCATTGTAGTTGCTTATTATTGCTTCTTTTATTGGTATATAAAGAACAAACCACTATTTGCAAAAGGAGCTCTTAAAAGTAGATTTATACCAGATAATGTTTTGCAAAAGTTGTATGCTAATATGGATGATTTTAATTTTGAATCTTTGAGAGATTTTTTCCCTAGATATTTAGGTACTCTAAGTAATACCTTTGATAAAAAATTAAGCTCTTTAACTGTTAGCTTTGCCAAACAAGGTGTTGTTAAACAAGTATTAACTGAAGGTGAAAAATATGTTATGTCAGTGAGTCCAGTAATGTCTTTCAGTGAACAAGCAATATATGATGTTGTTAATAATTTAGGAAGCTTAGCAGCAAGATTTATTTTTAGGCCAATTGAAGACAGCAGCTACTTTTATTTTACCCAAATGTTAAATAGGGATTTACCCTTACATAAACAGGACCAACATAAAATCCGCGAATCATGTACGGTGCTATCACAAGTTTGTAAAACAGTCAGTTCTATTGGGTTAATTGTACTTGTATTTGGTCAAAGCTTTTCCAGCACTTTGTTAACCCTTTATGGTGGTAAAGTATTTGTATCAAGTGGGCTGCCAGTCCAGTTGCTTAGGAGTCACTGTTTGGCTATAGTTCTTATGGCTATTAATGGAATAACTGAATGTTATACTTTTGCCACTATGACTAGTGGCCAACTTAACAGTTATAATTATTTGATGGTATTCTTTTCTATAAGTTTTTTACTTTTGTCTTACATTCTAACATATGTATTGGGCCCTGTTGGTTTCATAATATCAAATTGTATAAATATGTTTGCACGAATATTACATAGTATCCATTTTATAAATGATAAATATAAAGATACAGAATATAGGCCTTTACAAGGGCTATATGTTGGTAAAGTATTTTTATTAACTTTAGCTGTTACAGGCATTATTTGCAAATTATCAGAAAACAAATTTGCAAACAGTGACATACTTGTTCATTTAGCTATTGGAGTGTTATGTTTTATTTCTGTTATTATTTCATGGGGGTTTGAAAATAAAATACTTATAATTACAACCTACCAAAAACTTTTCAAAAAAGAAGATGTAAAGTTATCACAAGATTAGCATTCTATTATTAAACTTTTATAAAATTTTAAAAAAGGATGTTTAAATAATAGTAAATTATATTATGTATGTAAATAGTTTTTAATAAATAATTAGAAAATTCTTTAAATGAAATTTCTCTGCCACTATAGCACACGTGAATAGTTTCTGGACAAATAACATTGTCATTCTACTTATTTAAAATTTTAGCAACTGCCAGTTAGATTTGAAAGTAAAAATTTGGTCCATTCATATCATCGCCAAAATTGTGTAAGAAGCAAATAGCCATGAATAAAAATACATAATACAATCAATGAGCGAGTGCCATACAAATACTTGATATGCCCTCTAGCATTAGTTGTCTTACTAAATAAAAAAAAAATACACATGATTTTTCAGTGTAGTTAGTCTCAGTCTTTCAGTTAGATTCGTTTTAGAATAGTAAATGTGTACTGTTATTATCTTATTATATAAGACGATGTTACTGAGTGTTTATAAAGTATTTTGATTAATAATTTCTTTATTTACATTATATATTCTGATAAATAAATATGTTTCTAATTCATTATTTTTTGTTTACATTGGATAAAAGAAGATACCTTTCATTTGGGTTTCACATATTCTTTTAACTTCATCTGAAATCAAAAATGTATTTTTATTTTATGTAAAAAAATAAAATATACTTTATAATATGTCATATTGTAATAATGTGAATGATTCGCTGTAATTTGATGCAAAGATATCGCAAATAAAATGTATCTAGGATCTGAGATGAATCTTACGGGTAATTTGGATTTAAACAAACTCATTATCTTACCTGCAATTTCTTTTAAATTTGCATTTTTTTGCATTACAACATAAAATTCTCTGTCATTTGAGGACTTTCCAGTTATCCAGTATTCATCAGGTGTTTTAATAATAATTTCACCATATTTTCCTAGACTAAAATATTTTTTATTAATACATAAAATATGTCAAAAAAGAGTGTGAAATGGTGTAAAATTAGTTACCTTTTACGATCTGCATGAATTTTAGCTATAATAC
Source organism: Eurema mandarina (assembly GCA_018238005.1). Lineage (NCBI taxonomy): Eukaryota > Metazoa > Arthropoda > Insecta > Lepidoptera > Pieridae > Eurema > Eurema mandarina. The sequence continues at coordinate 12,775 of DWAJ01002838.1, forward strand.
TTAAGACTTCTGGTCGTACAGCTGTTGAGGGAGTTATACAAGTAGATGGTGTCTGAAATATTTTTTTAAATAAGATAAAATATAATATTTTTTAAAACGTAAATGGGTGAATAACAAATATTTTTAAATTGAAGTTTAATCTTACAGAGGTTTTGTACGCCAAGTTCAGTCGATTGAAGTACAAGAATTTGTGATCAGTAACAGAAGCTTGAGCATTTTGTACAGCATGTACTGTGCATTGTTCACTTATACAAGAAGCAATTGTTGACAGGTGTGGTCCGATAAATGCATCTAGTGCCCTGAATGTGGCTAAATCAATTTTTGTATTAACTGGAAACAAGAAAAGTTATATAAGTATCTGCTCAGGACTCAATAGTTGTGGTAAAATTCTTTAAAAAATTGTATTACCATCCACAGTAAAACACACAGTTGCACTCAATGTTCTATAAATAATAAGATAGTATTGCTTAGTTTCATTGTCATCTTCTCGCATTACATATATTTTACTCAATTTATTTAAATCCTCATTTGTATGAATGCCTTCTGGTGGGCTAATAAACCGGCCATGCCTTTCTGCTGCTGTTACAGCACCACCTTGAATTTCTTTTTCAACTTGTTTTGGAAGCAAATTATAGACTAAGTATTGATATAAGGTAAGCATGTCATCTTTGCACAATCCATTCCTGTGAAATGAAGAATGACTTTATGTCCTTAAAGGATAACAATACTAACTATTTAATTATAAAAACAAGTTTTTACCAAATCAGCTGGTCATTGTACACAAAGGATATACATTTGAAGTCTGGATAGTTAACTTCTAGCAAATCTATAAAGCATATTACTTTGAAAAACAAATTTTTCTCCAAAGGTAAGTAGTTAATTCCTTGTATTACATTGCTAATATCATTTGAAATGTCTCTGCTTGTGATATACTGAAATATACAAAATAACACTTAACATCATATGAGGTGTGGTTTAACACTATCCTTACTTAATGTTAAAATGAATTTTATTAAAAAATATCTAAACATACTTACAGGATTAAAAAACTTCTCACACATGGTATAAATGTCTTCAGATGGAATTTCATGATACAAGCCAACAAACATTCTAAACATTTTGTATGAAGATACCAAAAAATCTTGCATAATGGAAGGTTCAACCTGAATAATCAAAAATTTAAGTATTACAAGGGAATATAAGTAGTTCAATATTTTTCAAACTTATAAAACCAATATATTAAAAATATATACTTACGATATCTTTACCTTCTGTAAGTTTAGTTGCATATGGTATTCGGATTACCTATTAAACAACAATTACATTAGATTAAAACATTACCAAACAGCATCTTTAAATAAGTAAACATTAGAATAAAATGGCTTACCAAGACCATCCAAAACTCTTTCTCAGGTTGATAAAATATGTATCTTTTAGATTGGGTTTGCAATGCTTCACAAGGCTCTGAAGAAAAAGTTCTGAAATATCAAAAATATTATTGTCAAACAAATCATATCTAAAAAAGAAAGATGAGACAGAGGTAATCAATATAACAATAGGTAACTGAATTAAATGTTAATGAAGATAGTATTAGCAGTTCATGTACTCAGTCAATTTCTAGTACATCAAACAGAAATCAAATTTACTTACGTCATGAACTTTACAACTGCCTCACATAATCCAACTTGAGTTTTCCGGGCATCTACATTAATTTGATTTGGGTAAAAAAACAAAATTCTTTTCAGCTCCTACAATAAAGAAGTAATTAATATTGAACATATTTTAATATCTTTAATCTGGTATATGCAAATACTTACATCACCTTCTTTTGGTCCAAAACTTGAATTAAAAATAAAAAATGAATGTATTTTATTCTTTGCATCAATCATGGTTAGTAACGAATCAATCTACGTATATAAAAAGTATTATATCTTTTTTGCACCTCTTTATAACCCTAAGGAATAAATATTGTAATTTAAAAATTTGTATTTTGTTTTGAATTTTTATTTTCTATCCGTATATTTTGTAAACTTATTACTAAAGACATTTCACATAGAATGACAGTTGATATAAAATATAAAATAATAAATAACCCATCATATTATGTCATTTGTCATTTTTATCGTGCCAACATGTCAAATGTCATTGGTAACGATTTTTTAAGTTCTTAGTCTATAGATTTGTTCAGCTATATATCCGTCATCCTTAGAACATAGGTTTAGCAAATATTTAGTGGTAAAGATTTAAATTTTTTATGATAACAATAATGGTATACACTGAAAAACATAATGGGGTTATCTTAATACGTTATATTATGTTACCGTGTATTTTTTAATACCATTAGATTACAAAATACCCTGCAAGATTATAAACTATCGTACTGTTGTACATTATAATGTATCAAAGTGAAACCGCCGTATTGTTTTATGGCATGGAACAGATCGAATATAATTAAAATCATAGCTGGTATAATTAAAGTGATCGAATCGATAGATTTAATAGAATAAAAACAAAATTTATTTTAAATAATATTTTATTATAAAAATCATTACATACAATTTATGTACAAATTTAATGTATATTTATTATCAAGCAGTTAATTAAATATCAATGTAAAGATTTTTGTGTAATTTAATGCACAGATTTGTGTTTGTAAAAATATTTTAAACCTATTTTTTCTTATCGTAACCAAGGTAACATAAATTTGTTTAGTTCTATTTATTTGATAAATCAGAATTTACAGCAATCTTTTTATTCATATTGATTTGCTTTTTTGAATAGGGGATAATTATAATACATAACAATGTCAATCCGAAATCCCCGTTTACCTGTTTTACCAGGATATGGCACTAATCCTATGGTGAGTAAAGAAATTGTGTTTTCCTAAATACCTAATAATTAAATAGTACTACCAAAGAATAAAGAATTACTATATACCACACACTAGCGGATCCAGATCAGGGATGGTGGTCACAATTACCTATAGAAGAAAACTTACTATGCTATTTAGATGTAAATTTTTGTATAGTACCTGTATGATTACTTTTTTTTATATCATTACATAGTACATATAAAACAAAGTCGCTATCGCTGTCTGTCTGTCCGTATGTATGCTTAGGTCTTTGAAACTACGCAACGGATTTTGATGCAGTTTTTTTAAATAGATAGAGTGATTCTTAAGGAAGGTTTATATGTATAATACATGCATAATATAGTAGTATGATAAATTTAGAGTTTTCTAATGTGATGTCGTAAATAAGAACGTTTTTTGCGCTTATGTTGCAAACGCTGGCTATACCCTACGAGATAGAACAAAATATGGTACTGCAGTATTGTCCACCTTAAAAAGTTCTACAAAAAAGTCCGCGATGGCATATATCTATCTCTTAGGGATAACCCACCATAATCATTTTTAATCCTTTACTAATAAATGGTTATTTACGAAGTGATTTGTAACTATACAACATTAATCCTTATCCAATTAAGTACCGTAAATAAAT
>DWAJ01002839.1:0-16268 GCA_018238005.1 Eurema mandarina
ATAAAGAACAAACAATAACTAACGATGAACAATCAAGAACAAACGATGAACAAACGACTTATTAGTAAAATAGTCGAAAATTAGAAAAAAAATTATTTTTGCGGGGCTATCTTCTGTGAGCCCAAATTCTCAATAGTGAAGAAACTGTATAGAACTTCTTTTAACAAAAACGTCCTCTTGAGTTTTGAGTTTTGATCTATGGTCGTGGCTCTTGCTAAATCTTATAAGTTATAATATGTCAGCAAGCAGCAAATGTCAATATGTTGGTTTAATGATTATTATTTATGATTTCTCTTTTAGTGGTTATCTACGACTTGTAATTTGATTTTAACAATAATTTCTGTTTATATCCAAAAAAACAATTACAATTCCAAGGATCATAATTTAGTTTTGTTATTATTGTTACCCCAAAGAAAACATACATAAGTTGTATTATCATTTTGGACGCTATAGGAAAATTGTTTGTGATGATTTGTAATTTACCTATTTGGTGTACTGTAGTTATTTATAAGACAAATGTTTTTCAATTATAATGTCAAAGCCAGGAAAAAGGAAAATTACCGTGGAGTTACCGAAAACAAAGGATTTATCGAATAGGCCGAGTGTCTTCGAGCGCCTCGGAACAAAAAAAGCGTCCAGTTCAAGCAGTAAAAAAACTGCTGAATATTGCAGGCAGTGGGCCCAACACGGCAACTGTGCTTACGGTAAAAGCTGTAAGTTTGCGTCAACTCATACATTAATCAGTCCTTCAAAACAAAGAGCTGCTATTAAAGATGGTGACCAAAAGCGATTGTTGAAAGACGACGCTAAAAGTCGGCTGCATTCTACAATTGTGGTTAGAACCGGTCGCAGTCCTGATGGAGAAATAGATAATTGGGATCAAAATGATTTGGAATATGCTGATACTGATGTTCTTGAGAAAAGGCGGCAACAGCTGCAAAGGGAATTAGAATTACAGATGAAAATGGATTCGAGCAAAGATATGGGTAAAGATAAGAAAAAAGTTGTATCCAGTTCATCATCATCACGAAGTTCTAGCACTTCAAGTGGGTCTTCTTCCTCATCTGATGGAAGTTCTTCATCATCTTCATCTTGCAGGTAATCATTTAATTAAAATACTAAATAAATAAAATAAACTTGTGTGGAAATAAAATGGCTAAATTACATAAATATTTATAAGTTGTAATTGTACACAATTCTCTGATGTGTATTATAGCATATATTAATTTAAAGTGTCTTAATGCAAAAAATGGAGATCATTTATTTATTTACATTTGTTCAAAATTGTCTTTAACTAATAAAATGAGGTTAAAATAAACAGGCAATATAGTGAAGAGCTACTTCAAATTTGTATTAAGCTACAGTATGCAGTATCACAATGAACAATTAGTATTCCTATGCCTTATGGGCTGGTGTACTGCACATACACCAAACCGATGGTAGAGTGTTTTGTAATATCATGAAAATTCAAAAGTTTAACTATAGGTATGTAATCGAAAGATATACATGATTTTGAACTTGAAGTTTGAATTTAATACAAGTGCTGATAAGCAGTGTTGATCATTTCCTACCTATTGATTAATCTGTTTTACCCCCTTTTATATCAAAGAAAATGGTTTGTTATGTACCATATCTGTGCACACTTATTATGTAGTCTATGTATTCTGTACAATTATTATGCAATTTGTATATGATTGCTATTACTAAATATATTTGCCATGTTTATTTTTATTATATAAAAATGAATTTTTGTTTGTTAGTCTCGCTTAAACTCAGAACAGCTGAACGGATTTATCTTATCTTGGTCTTGAAATGTTCGTACAGTTCTAGGGAAGGTTTAAAATGTGAGAAAAATTTGAATAATTGTCAGGATTATTTTTCTTTTTGATTCAGTTGATTATATATCAACTCTTAAACATATGTATGAGAAATACATCTTATTACTGCTGCACAAAGTTCAAATTCAGTCATATCTATCAAAACATATTTGCGTAAGATGTGATGTATGTAAAAAAAAATATAAAGAGCCGGGGCGGGCTACTAGTTTTTATTATTTATTTATTCATTTAACTTAAAATTTATACTTTTAGAGATAAAAAAAGAGCAAAAAAAGGAAAATTGAAAAGAAATTCAAGCTCATCATCTGATGGTGATGTACCTGCCAAGAAGAAATTACTTAAAGCTGATTCTTTGAAAAGAGATAAATCAGAAACGAAAAAAAGTAATGTTAAGAAAGACGATAAGGTGCAAAAGAAAAATGAAGAAAATAAAAAGAAAACTTTAACTAAGAAAGCTATTGGTAAAAAGTCTCTTTCGCCAGGTAAAAAGTCAGGTGGTACACCACCAATAACATCAAAAACTCTGTTATCAAAAACAACATCAAAACACAGTAAATCTCCACAAAGAAAAGAAAAAAACAGAAGTGGATCGCCTCAGTCAGCTAGAGAACGTGAGAAGGAAAAAGATCGTGGTAAGGAAAAAGAAAGAGATAAGGAACGCGAAAAAGAAAGAGAACGCGTACGAGCGCGGAGTAGATCTCCAAAAAAAGGTAGATCTAGATCTCCCCGTCGACACGGATCTAATCCCAAAGATCCTCGTAAAAAGGAAAGCGTTGAAAGAAGTAGGCCAGTATCCCCTAAAAAGCAAACTCGAAGAGAAGGAAGCGCTGAGAGACATAAGAAACGTTCAGTGAGTCGGGACCGGGAGCGACGCAGATCAGCAGAAAGAAAAAAAGAAAAGCATGAAGAGAAAGACAGGCACGATAGAAAAGAGAGGGGCCGCGAACGTAACAAAGATACCAAAAGGGACGATAAACGGCGCGGAAGAGAGCGTGGTCTTGGCAGCGGCAGGTCAGATAAAGGCTTAGAAAAACCGAATAAACCAATGCAAAGATTGCTCCCACGACCTGAAGAACGATTAGCTGCTTTAGCAGCTATATCAAATCGAGCTTTAGAAACAGATAAAAATTCGTCTAATAATAAAGATAGACAGGACAGTCATTCAGACAGGGGAGGACGCAAACAAGATAGAATCGAAAGAGATCGATCAATGAAGCGAGACCGAATGGACAGTATGGATAGAGAACAAGGTGACTACGATATCGATCGACAGTACGATCATGGTCATAATATGGATCATTATGATAGAATGGATGATAGATATGGTAGTATGCCACGTGAGAGCGACAGGTCACCGGGATATATTCAGGGCCGTGATAGACATTATGATCAAGGCTATGATATGCCAGGAACTTCGAGGGGCTATCCTGATGATGATGATAGAATGTATGGCGAACCGATAGGAGATTCTCGTGGCGTAGAAATGGGTAAGTGAAATTCTGATGTTTTTCGTTAATTCGTATTGGTAAATGTTTAGATGATGTATGTAAATAATCCCGTTTTAAGGTTATGACGATCGTCGCCATCGCGATCATTCTTGGGAAAGACGATCTGGGTCAATGGATCGTGACCGTGGTTATATGCATCATAAAGATTGGGAAAATGAAGATTACAGAGGATCAGGTGATTGGGGAAGAGAAAGACACTGGCCAATGCATGAATCACAGGTGATGTTTTTTTTTATATTGATGTAGGTATACATCATTTATATTTATATGTCATTATTATTACCTTTTAGGTTGCTATGTTTTACGAACGCCTTTATTGGAATGAGCTTGTAGATTATAAAAAAAGACCAGAACCTGCCTGCCTTATCCTATCCCATATTTTCCTTGGCTGCCCTAGTCCTCATTTTGGTACGACACATACTATTTGTATTTGTGCGTTACATAATTTTGATTCGTAATTATTATTTTATCAAAATTGTAGATGAGCGAATGGGGTGACAAAGAACAAGATGTCGATGGTTGGCGCCATCGTGGACATCCAGGCGCTCACCGCAATCGTATCCACGGTAAGCTATTACATCGTTATTTCAACTAAAGAACTTTACACCTAAAATTTTAAATACGTATTATTTAAATTTCATTTAAACCTTAATTTACAATCCCTGGAACCATCATTGGTTCCCTGATTGTAATAATACTAATTGTAATAGTAAAGTTCAAAATCATACATTCGGTCAAAATTTACTTTAATTTAATCTGTTCTAGGTACATAATTTGCGTTCTAAAAGCGAAAAAATTTAAATGGTATTCTGTTACACTCTTTCTTTTTATCTGTTGTATTTAAGGTTTGTTTTCTTAATAAATCAAAAATCCTTTATTCGGTATCAATTTGATAGATGATTACAATCGTGGAATGAGAATGGATCATGGCAGAAATGATAGTAATAAGAGAAGGGCACCGCGTACTGCTGAAACAGAAACTTCAAAAGATATACAAGCACCCGTAGCCGCGTCTCATGAGGATACCGAAGTTGAAGACAAACCAATACCAGATGATCTCAGTGAAATTAGTGATGATCCTGACGATATTTTAGAACGTGATGATGTAAGTTTCTATAGTACATATTTAATTATCTTAATATACATCATGTATATATATTAATATACATCATGATAAATGAATCTTGCTAATTAATTTCAATCCTTTCAATTAACGTCCAGATGCTTGACCAGTCCATCAATGAGGATAGCCAAACAGAAAAATTGGGAGATGAGTCAAAGACAAAAGCTGATAGTGGGGAAAAAGATAGCCCTCAGGTAAATATATTGTTTAATCTTGTAATTTTCCGAAACTTTATTATATAACAGTTAACTTTAATATTTGTTTTCTAGGACATCAATGGTGGCTGCGAGGAGAAAGATTCACAGGATGGTAAAGATGACGACGATGTAGCCAATTTAGATTTCGAAGAAATCTCTGATGGTGAATTAGAGGAAGAAAAAACTCGAAGTGAGTATTGCAGCTTTTTAGTTCTATAACAATTTATGTATTTTTTTATTTCAAATAATTGTAATTATAAGGCGTTAAATTAATAATTTATGCACATACGCTTATTGTTATATAATTTTTTTAGCAGGTCTCGGTGATGCTTTAGGCGTTGATTGGGCTAGTCTTGTAGCTGATGTTAATCGTCGGGAACAAAAACCGCCAACGGGTGGTGCCAGGGATAGATGGCGGCCGGAACGCGTATTAGCTCGTCTCGGATTGTCTATGAATATGGCTGGCAAGGAAAAAGTACAGCAAATACTACACAAGAATGCGGCGTCCACTAAGACTGAATCACAAGCACAATCTTCTCAAAATGAAGTTCTAACAAATGGAAAACATGATGATCAAGACACTACAAATGTGCCTAGTGTCGAAAATCTTCATCCAGTTGCTTCAATACAGGTAATGTACATATACAATGATCATAAAGTATATAATATACTTACTACACTGTACATTTTATTCAGTATACCTTACATTTATTTAGACTAGATATTTTTTCAGTAGAAAATAAATTAATTTATAATATAAATTTACGTTCTAAACTCATTTGCAATATTAATAATAGCTGTGGGTATTTATGATTTTGGATATATTGTAATACTTTAATTTGCTTCATGATATTATCCATGATTTATATTACAGGTTGCAATAGAGAAAAGAAAACGACAGCGAGAAGTTCTGTTTGGATTGGGATGCGAGATTACCCGTGGCTTAAGCGCAAGGCGTGATTTAGCCCTGCGACGTTACTTGTGTCACTTGCCGGCGGCCGAGCGCACTGGACAGGCCAGGGTCGTGCCCCAAAACTCACTGTTCCAAGCAGCCCGAGCTCTCCTAATGGAAGCTCCCGTTAGTGGCTGACATCAACTCCGTCACCACTATACTGATAAACTTTATAAGTGAAGTGTAGGAGTTGACACATTACAATTTTTGTCTGGATGTTTAAAAAAATGTGGGAAGTAGTATATTTTGAAGTTCAGAAGCACAGGTTTAGTTGTAATCAAAAAACTATAAAATCTTAAGAACATAAATGTAATAATGTTTACAATAATTGAACTTACTTTAACATAATGTATTAAATACTATAATTTATGTAAGGTGATATAACCATTATTAAGAGAATAGTTTCAAATCATAGGTAAAAAATATGTTTCAGTAAAACAAATTAATTTTCTTTCAATAAAAATGACACATCTGTGCCAACATTATATTCACTTTTCTTTCCAGACCTGCAAATAAAAATACATACCAAGTTAATAACATTAAATGATAAAATCTATTTAGCTATCACCAGAAGAAACATTTTTAAAAGCCAATAATTTTTAAAATGCTTACATTTCAAATACTACAGCACCAGCTACACCTTTCAGTGTCAATGATTTTTCATTGATATAAAGAATGGAGCCTTCTCTCAAACCTAACACAGGATTTGCGTGAGGCATTTCTAAATATTCATTGATTCTTTGGTCTCTTGTTTCTCCTTTATGAGTTTCACTTTCAATTTTATCAATATAGTGTGGATTTATATTAAAAGGTACAATATTGATACCATCAAAGCTAGGAGGATAAATAATTGGCATGTCATTTGTGGTGTGAATACTCTTTGTAGCAACATTAGTTCCAGCACTACTTCCCATGTATACTAAGTGGCCACTGTCTACCCGCTCTCTTATAAGCTTTACCAAATTATTTTCATACAATCGACTTAGTAAGAGGAAGGTATTTCCTCCTCCAATGAAGATTCCTTTAGCAGCATTGATAGCCTCGACAGGATCTGGGTACGAATGTAATCCTTTTACAGAAAAGCCCCAAGGCTCTATTACATCTTTAATTTTTCTTGTGTAGGAGTCAAAATCATTTTGTGCATATGGTACAAATATCAATTCTTGTACTTTGTTTCTGTAATAATGAATTTTCAATTGATAATATTTCTTTTTATTCTTTAAATCTACTGATTGTAAAATTCAAAATGGTTGGAAAATTGTAACACTTTAAAAAGGATAAATCGTTGATACTCTTACGTTTTTAAAAAACTGCTTATCTCTTGTTGAGCAAATTCCAGGAAGGAATATCCATGGCAATTAGAAGAGGAAAGAAGTAGGGCTTGGCGTTTGGTCTGCATTGTATAATGCGATTTACCACGTACACAAATAAAAATACAATGAGATAAACGTAATTTATATCTCATTTATCGACGATAGATACTATATCTGTTAATCCGAGCTAAAGAAAATATTAACTAATGAATGTTCAAGCAAACATTTATTATTACATATATACAAATTACGTGATTTATTCTGTAGAATATAACTTTCAAAATGAAATGTCTACATTAAATATCAATAAATTAAACAAGTATTAAATATTAATAAAGTTCTTATTTTATTAAAACAAAAATAATAGCATATTTTTTATGGAACATCTGACGTTGACATTTGTTGTAGTTTATACATGACATTGGCATTTGACACAAGAATCAGTCAGTACATCAAGTAAAGGAACGGAGTATATTGGATAGATTCTAAGCGTAACTTAAATAATTTTTGCGCGGGCGTTGGTAATTTTTTTATAGAAACAATAACACTTCTTTTGAATAATTTAATAAATCTATTAATGTCAGATTTTACACACCAAAAACACAGTGTACTTAGATAATATATTAGTTGAAAATTATATTGATCTTGGCTTATCAAGTATTGTAAATCGTTCTTCGTGAGGCTTATCACACCCTGGACCAAGATATTGATATCTTAATTCTAGGTCTGGAGGTGAAGTTAATATATCGTCCTGAAGAATGTCGTAAGCTTGCTCGATTGTACTCTCAATTTCAGATCTTAATTCCTGAAAAACGAAGATGTTAAAGTTTTATGTACTTTTATATTTCTAATGCTGAAATTTTATTATATAAAAAAAATCGTTAGTACACCTTTATTTAATTCTGTTTTTAAAGATAGTAAAAAAAATTGTTCATAATATTTATTATTTACCTACGAGTAAGTGATAATGTAGCTTAAAACACGAAAAAGTATAGTAGTTGTTTTTAAATCTTACCCAATACGTTTTAAAGTTTAGGGCAATGCCGTGTCGTCGTACAAGCGAGACATGTAGGTGATACAGTATAATTGACAAAGGAAATATTTTTATACCATTCCGTGTTTGCAGTTACCTCATAAGTTTCAGGGCAGCGTCGCGCCCGCTCCGCCAGCGAAGCATGCAGGTGGTACAGCAGCAGGCCTCGCATGTGGGTGTCTCCGAGTCCCAGCGCCGCCAGCGTTCGGAGCGTGCTGCGGCAAAGGCTCTCTTTCAACGCTAATCGCTCTTCTGTTAGCTCTGGAAAGAAACTTAAGTTATAACTAAACACTGATCATAGTAAACTACGATATATTTCCGAGACTATTAATTGTGTAAAAATTAAAATCGTATACTTTGTAATTACTCGTCTTTAAAAACAAACATTAATGAAGCTGATTTTAAAATGTTCTTTTGTTATTTAGAGCGTAACGGAAGGTCACGTCAATGCACTTCTGTTCTGGTTTTACTTTTTCGTTCACTAAAATGAGAGGTGGGTCATTTTGTCTAATAAAGGTGCCAGGCTGTCAACACATTACATCGCAAATAGAGAAGAGAAACCGAATTGTTGGCACGAGCTACATAAGTGACTAGCATTTAATGTGATCTGAATAATATTTAAAATATTCTTTTGATGTACACACACGAGCGTTAAGAATAAAAAACGTGAGATCAATCAACACATGATTAAACACTTATAAACTGCATCTATAATTTGCATTCACAATTGATTAGACCGTAAATAGATGCTCTGCCAATTACTCTCTGTGATGTATTAGCGGGTGATAATATTTTAATGTCGGTTTTAGTCACGTAATACTAACGGTACAGGTAAACCAATCCACCTGGTGACCACGTGAGGACGTGCGTTTTTTGCAGCGGCGCCCATGTCAATGGCGACCAATTTAACAACTGTCTCACGCGCAATTATCGTACCCGATTTTATTCATTTGTTGCGCAGTAACTCCTCGACGCTATGTACCTACCTACTGAACTCATAATGGCATTATGTGTATGCATTTAAAATAATACGTGGTTATATGTGTTGTATACGATATCGTTTATACTAAACGCTTAGGGAATTGCGCAGTTCTGTGAATGAACGCGGCTAAAAGCTTCAAACTCACTAGAATATGCCAGGAATTTAGTTAAAATATATTCACCTTAACTAAATGTAATTTTGTATTGTGTAAAGTTATTTAGTAAGCGAATTACGCTTACTAAATAACTTTAGGCGTCACTTTTACTTTTGTCATAGATAGATGTACTTACATATTTACAAACGAATGATATTTGGCGGCAAAATATTATTTCGCAGTTTATTTATAAAATGTATCAAAACAACGATATTAGCTTACGTGTTTTCAGATTTAAGATGACGTTGTTCTTATTTAAGTGGGATTTATTATATTTTCCCGAAGTTTAAAAAAATTCAATGCCTACGCCTAACACATTATCAATAATATTCTTAGAGGACAAACGAACAATTGAAATCCTTATAAGATCATTTTTGTTGTGTATGTATCTTTTATTTATCTGTCTGTTACCTTTCATTTCGGTAACTCGTGTAGGTATTGGAGGAAATTTTAACCGTAGGTACCTACTCATGTTAAGTGTTAACAGTTCTGTGCATTCGTGAAGAAATCATACACGTAGGTACATGTCCTGTTTATTTTTTGCGGGGTTTATTTGTAAATTTTTTACTTAAAACCTCATTTAAGATACGTTTTGTTGTTAATTATAGTTACCGCATGTAAACAAATCCTTGACAATACCACAATGTGTTCTAGAAATCTTATACGTGAGCATTGTATTATAATAAATTTTAAGAAAAATGAACCGACTTCAAACTAAAAAGCAAAAAATAAATTTGCTTCGCACAAAGTAATACGTGTTTTCATTTAGTATAAAGAAATGATTTAATTTAACATTTTATAATTTTGATATCTTTAAAATGGGACCACTTCAGAAGTATCACCTTTCAAACAAAAAAATAATTATCAAAAGCATATATACGGTCGAATTGAGTAACCTCCTTTTTTTGAAGTCGGTTAAAAATATCTTAAAATAATAATGATCAAACATAAAGTCGTCATTCTGCTTATCTATAATCACATATTAGTATGTATTAAAAGTAATAGGTTAATATAATTAGATGATTTGATCTAAAGCCTATTCAATATTTCAGCAATTACCTAATTACGTTACGGCTGCCAATGTTTTTTAAATTTTTACATATTTCTTTAAAGTAACATACGATCGGGTGAAATCCATAACGTTGCAATTTTAATGATATGGTTCTATTGATCTTTAACTAAAATATAATGTAGCTACCTACATACTTCGTCGTATTAAAATGCATTTATTTTTAAATACTTCGCCTTGTTAAACTTGTGTTCAAAATACAATCAAAACATAGCTAGATGGAAGATTAATATTTTATTTTCAACACGTTTATTAACGAGTCGATAACAATATATATAATATAGAATAGTTACTTTATTTAAGAATGAGATTTTTGTACACATCTCTGTTAGTAGAACTGATTAAATAGACTGGAAATGTTTTATACTATTAAGACTCTAGTAGTCTAGAGCATATTAAGGTTCAGCACTTTTCACAAGGTTTAAAAGTTCCTTTATTTTTATAAATACCTACGTACGTAACAAAGAACTTCTTTGTATCATTACTATCTTGGGGCTATCGCTTGGTCACTCAGATATATAACTGAATAAAATGTATAGGAGTCGATGTAGGTGAAATTTTTGCATTGGCCTTTGCTTAGTATATTTCGAGGCATTTTTTAACAATTCGTAATTATAATTTAAGAGGAAAGTAACACGCGTCAGGTGTTTGACTTGACTGACGGTATTCTGAGTAACGATGTCGATGAAAATAGATTGTTTGGAGATCGGCTTCTAGAGACTGAATGAATTACCGCGTTAACTGAAAACTGAAAATTTATAAATTGTATAGGTTACCAAAAAATATTGTTACCTATCCGCATGCTGCCGTTTTAATAAAAGTCAAATGCTCAAAAAAATTAGCATTTATATAGATTTGAAAGGATTAATACTAAGGGTATACAATTACTCTATCTCGAATGTAACGTAATTATTTGTTTCGTTTAATCAACATTTACGTATTAAATCAAATTTATGTTTTCTATGACAAGGTAAAATAATTAATAACCAAATACTTTAATTCGTTGTTAATACGTACCTAATTGTTTTTTTTCTTTAAAATAATTTTCACATTTTAAAGACAAAGTTACAATTGAGTAATAATCGATTTATATATATTATGTATCTACCGCCATTCATATTATTGGTAATGGATACATTAGTAAATTTAGCTAATATCGTGTATCAAGCGTTTAAATGTGGCGTTCGTCAGGCGACATTTAACGGCACATCTTAGCGACATCTAAAAGACAAATTCTCGTCTGCGGAACGACAAAGAGAGAAACAGACAAAACCATTTAGTACTACCGGGTTGTTTGTTTTTACTAACTAATCTAATACTTTAAAGTATTCAGGACTGTGGTCAGGCGCACGCCAAATCCTTACTTATATTATAAATGTGAAAGAAGAGATGTTTGCTACGCTTTTACGCAAAAACGACTGGACCGATCATCATGAAATGTTGTAGGTACACATATTCTTAGAGGTATCAGAATGAACATACTTTTTATTTCCGATATTTACTTAATTCAATGCGAGCGAGGCCGCGGTTACTAGTAAATAATAATTGTGCTAAAAACACATTTAATTGCACATTTAATTACACATTTAAAAGCTTTTCTCTTTAAAATACATCTCTACATGTATATATCTTACATAATGTTAGTATATGTGTTCAGAAACCCAGCTAAGTATGTGAAAACTATTCATTACAACAGCCTACCTATGCAGTTTTTGTCGCGCAATTAAGTTTTCTTATGGATCTGTGTTATTAATAAATTTTACCCCGTTTAATTTTGTTATAATTTTGACGATGGTGGTTATTTAGTCCCAGAGTCTATAAGTATAAATGGACATATAATACTTGCTCTCTAAAAGTATGTTATTCATTTAATATTAGTATTTCCGACATAATATGTTTATCAAAAGGAACATGTCAAAAGTGTCGTGATCACGGATAGGTAACCTATACGAAAAATCTTATCATCTCTTGAAGATAAAAATATTACTCAAATATGTCAAGTTCATAAATTTTAGAACATACACGCTCTTATTTTTAAAAATATAATAAAACTATATAATATTTCATTCTTGGTAGGTGTAAGATAGAGAAATTAAAATGAACTTACCATGCCATCTAAATCCAATTTTTTCACCGAATTCCCAAATAATACGGCACTGCAGATCCATCACAATTTGATTGGTTCTCGGTACATATTTAAACAATCTGTGCAAAAAGAAGTTTTCCAATTCACTAACATTTTCAAAGTCTAATGATCCAAATAAGCTACCGAGTGCACTTTGTATTGTGCTAATATTGCTGTATGGAACTTTAAGTCCACAAGTTAAGCAGCGCCAGGCTGAAGTTGCTTTCAGGGCCTCTAGAGGAAGAAGAACACCCGAGCAAGTGGATTCAAAACATTTCAGAGCAGCTATGAAAGTTCCTCTTTCGGTCGGATCAGCGCAACGATCGCATTTACACCAAAACTGTTTTGTCTTAAATAAATGTAGCCTTCTCGCGGGGGTACCCCACAGTAAGCCCGAGTAACAAGTAGTAAGTTCTGTACCAGCTGGTATGGCTTTTACAGCCTTAATAATCATGTTATATTCTCGGTCAAAACTATATTTCGTATTAGGTGAACAATTATGATTCATTAGTGATGACACGGGGAACAAGCCTCGCATACTCATTTCATTGCTACCATAAACATTTGCTATTTGAAATGCATTTGCATTAAGAATGCAAACTGCAAGCGTCAATAGTTTTTCGTCTTCTGGTGATATATCAAAATATTTCACCAAGTCTCTTATTTCAACTCCATTCTGTGGCGTTGTATGAGACTGGAGTGCATTCATTAGGTTTTTTTGATGTTGATCGAGACGCAGGGTCCTTATAGGTGCCAAACATCGCGATAACAGAGTGTCATCTACGTCAGCCATTGGGACTTTCTTAGACCAGCTGGAAATTGCTAAACAGTCATCATTGTGTATGTCACTGTACTGGCACGGTTCTGAACATAACATCAAAGTACATTTTGAACACCGGAAGAGTTTATCAGCATCGATTTTGCCGCACACAGTACAACCTCTTTGCACGATAGTTCCAGATCGCGGGCCATACACGAGTGGATGGTCTGCAAACAACACTTCGCCTGCCCTAATATCTTCTGTTGCGAAAAGACCTCGACCGCTGACATCTGACTGGCCTATAGTCCATTTAGTGGAATAATTTATATGTTTGTTTAACTGGATTTGATCGAGGTGCTCCTCCACAATTTGCGACAATTGCTCCATCGACAACATCCTGTCGCAACTCGACCGGTGCCGGCACTGCACTGCGCACTCGCCGTGAATATCAACATTAGTTAGTTTGATAACACGGAATAGACGCCGATCGGATATAAGTACATCGCCAAAAAGCTATACAGACGTCTCTGTAATTAACTAAGACGATCGACGTGTGCCAGACGTACGGAGCGAGTAACGACCGTGGTAAGTTTAAACTCTAGTGCGTCAATTTTCTTCAGATTACATATTACGAACGCCAAAACATAATGCATGTACAATTTTGACAATACAGTTATTTAACGTTTCTAACTTGTTTTCTTGACAGCACTTGGCAATAATAGAGGATTATATAACAAACGTTATTTATAAACGGTTGTCAAGGTAGATAAATAAAAAACTGTTCAAAGCTATCAGTCCCTATAATGACGCTCGTGTAGCGTTCCACTGACGTTTAGTTTATATTAGAAAAAAATCAAGTGATTTAAGATCATAGCTTTTATACAACTATTATAGTAGTGACTACTTTGTCCTTTAAAATTATATTAACATTTTAAGTAAATTCATGTAAATTAAAAATAATGTATAAAATATCCATTAACATTATTATATAAAAACATGGGTTCCGTAATTTCAAGGGTTTATCTATACGTTACACCAATTTTATATGGGATTCAGATTTTTATAGGTGTTTTAATATCTTATAATTTAATAAACAAGCAGGATCATCCTAAATCATTTGCTATAATTAACAAACATATAATATGTTTGTTTATCACAGCATAGGCATCAGTAAATAGGGATATTCTTACATTGTTGCAAAGTTTCCATTTATAATAAGTAGTACTAGCTGTGCCCCGCGGTTTTACCCGCGTAGTTTTCGTTCCGAATTCCGGGATATAAAGTATCCTATGTGTTAATCCAGGGTATCAACTATCTACATATCAAATTTCAACTAAATCGGTCAAGCCGTTTTTGCGTGAAAGAATAACAAGCATACATCCATACATACATTCTCGCAAACTTTCACATTTATAATATTATAGCAGGACTTTTGGAATTTCATGGATATTTATATAAAGGTTTGTACATATATTTTTATTGAGAACGACATCAATTTAAGCTATTGACTATTATCTGTCTTTCATCTACGAAAGAACACTAACAAAAGTTATTTCCTTGGGCTAAATATCCGAAAAAGGCTAATGTCACTAGGACATACCTTACGCTCAAGCTTATGAAAATGCTTGCTTAGTCGGTAATATGATCGCATCCTTTGTCACTCCCGGACCCGTTGGTTCCATACTCTGTCCAGTCTCCGTGACCACATCTCCTATATGGACGTGACACCAGCAAACATACAGTGTGACAATTGTATTCACGTATTATCATTAACCCTGGTGCCTAACATAAATAGTTCGAACATCACAAATAATATGCAAACTTTGTTCGAGTTCAGTGACGACGAGTGCCCATGGTATTACTTTGACAGTTCATATAAGACGCTGCTAGGAGGATGCCTCATTATTTTTGGTGAGTAGTGACACTTACGTGTGGCCTATATTGCTAACCAGTTTGATCGTCATGATTTATTATGTCCAATCCGCACATCCTATTTATGTACGTCGCATTCCTGTCATGTATAAAGCTTATTAATGCGTGTGTCGAATGTTATTTGAATTTGATTAGAAAAGTGCCAACAGGTGTATTCGGGGTGCTGCTCAATGGTTGGCTGTTTGCCACTTTCATCCACAGTCACCTTTTGATATCCAAGAGCCATATATTGTTACTTAATGTCTGCTCAGCGTCACTGGGCAGGAATCTACTAGGGTTTCCGTTCGCAGCGTCATCTGCATTAGCAAAAAGGTTGGTTCTATGACATACTAATAAGTAGTCTTAATATGATAATAATTATTTAGCTGAGTGATTATATCTAAGATTCTATTTTAGATGGCTTTACGGTCAACTATCATGTCAACTTTTTGCATTTTTAAATCAGTTCTACGGAGTACTACAAATGACAACGTTATTCGCTGTAGTTTTTGAAAGGTATCTGCTTGCGAAACATACAAGAAATGGTAAGCACAATCTAAAGAAAAATATAAATAAAAATATATCGTAAAATAAACATTCTATGTATTCCTTCAGAACGAACGGTCTACTATCGAGATTATTGGACATTGACGGCAGTGAGTTGGGGTAATGCAGTTGTGTTTGCTGTACCACCTCTCTTCGGGTATGGGGTGTACTCTTGTGATCCGACTGGCACAATATGCACTCACTTATGGCCATCTGCTCAGGCTGGTGCAAGGCATTTGGGATATACCGTGCCGTACGTGATCGTGTGTGGTGTCATCCCCGTTATCGGAATGTGCGTATACATTATAACATTTTGCCATCCACAAGAAATATCTCAATTATTGTTAAGTTTTTGCATCTGCTAACTGTTTTTATTACTAGACTAGCTGTTGCTCTTGCGACTTCGTCCCCGTCGGATCTATTTCTATTATTATGTTATAGTGAGTCAATCTTAGAAGATAGACATATACTGTTGCAGACTTTTTTTAGATCATTTAAAGAGGAATAATTCTTTCATACATATTATTTTTGTATCTTGAACCGTTTTCGCAGCACACGCAAAGGAGGCCCTCAAAGATGAATAACTTCCGCCGTTTTTTCCATATTTTCCAGTTTATATTCGCTCCTATAAGTCGCAGCGTGATGTTATGTAGCCTAAAGCCTTCCTCGATAAATGGTCAATTCAATAAAAAAAGAATTTTTCAATTCGAACCAGTAGTTCCTGAGATTAGCGCGTTCAAACAAACAAACAAACAAA
>DWAJ01002840.1:0-16260 GCA_018238005.1 Eurema mandarina
GGGGATGAAGTGGGGTTTTTAAGGGTAAAAAACGGTTTTTCTCGATTTCCTATTATGATTTTTTTTGGTTTTAAAAATGGTAGGCACTGGACTATTAGGTTTAAGTGACGCATCGTGTAGTAGGAAAACCAACAAATTAATTGTAATTAGTTTGGCCTCACGAGAAGCGGAAAACAAATTGTAATTAAATAAAAGAAATAATAAAATAAACAACACATAAGTATAATGCTGTCCATCTAATTGAATAGAGGTCAAATCGATACTTTCATGTCCCCTATCGCATTACTATTTACTACCGATGAATCAATGATTCACGTTTATAGTTACAATTACTGTACAATAACGGAAAATAAATAGGCCCCTATTTATTTTTATACGATTTACATATAAAATGTTATTCAAAATTTTACATTATAGAAACATGATTGAAATAATAAAATTCAATAATACTATCATTTCACGGATAAATATATTTTTAATATACATACCTACTTCTTCATAATTCAGAGTAAAGAATGCTAATGCTGCGTCGGAACAAGATACATTGTCCACAGCTCTAAACGAATTCGGGTTTAGTCTACTGAAACAATTGATGAAAAGCGGCGGAAATACTACGAATGTGGTTATTTCTCCAGCTGGGATATCAGGTACGCAGCATTTGAATGTGCTTTCTTTTATAATTGATTAATGCTATAGTAGTCATTAATAAACTTATTTGTACAGGATTACTAGCGATGACGTTATTGGGAAGCGTCGGAGATTCCTATCAAGAGATAGCTCAAGTACTGGGATTTTCGGACGGTAAGCTTTTAATAATGACATTTACATTACTGGATTTTCAATTAAATATATCTACAAATAGGGGTGAAAATATTATTTTAATTTTCTTACAGATATTAAAATGAACCGCCAACATCACGAACACTTTGGAGAATTGCTGCATGCGTTAAACACTGATAATGCGTCAAGTAAGACAATGTATGCGGACGCAATTTTTGCGGACACGAGAACTCAGTTACGTGATGCCTACCGCATGTATCTCCAAAGAGTTTATGGAGGTGATGCAATGGGTCTTAATTTCAAAGATCAACAACAAGCGAAAGATACAATTAATGCGTAAGACGTGTTCATTTCCCTGTAGTATACCTAAATATATCTATCGTTTAATTTCAAAAAGTAAATAACTTTAGTATCTACTTGTAATTAGGTACTAATCTAAGGAATTTATGATAAGAAAAATATTTTTTATATTGTCTCGTTTTGCATCACTTTATTCTGTTGTTGCATAAATCATAAAATATGTACTTATGTGGTATTTTGTTTTAAAACCAGTCTATGAGATATTCTAAGTTTAATTAAGAACATTCGCATTTTTTCCAAAAAAATATCCTTATTATAATTATGTTTTTCGTACAGGTGGGTAAAGGATCATACGCAAGGCAAAATAGAAAACTTTCTAAAAGAAAGTTTACCCGCTGACACCAAGGTGGTTCTACTAAGTGCGCTTTACTTCAGAGGTCAATGGAAACAACCATTTCTTATTGATTATACTAGGAGGTAAAAAATATTTCATACAATCATCAAATTTAAATATTTACTTCGATAACTATATAATTTACAATTGTTTAAATATTTAATCCGATAAGAGATTGCCCCTATACTGTTGCTATGAAAATTAACAACTATGGTAAATAACAAAATATATAAATACCTACAGATATAAAAAAACTCAAAATACAATGAACTGATTTTACTATCGGCTTTATTTTATCAAGAGCGGGGGTGTTCGGTAAGCATCTAGCGAACCTCCTGTTAAAAATTGTTTGGATAAACAAAGCGTTCACGGAACATATCATATTATAAACATGACTTAACTTAAATTTTTAGATTACCTTTTAAAGGAGCAACAGGGCCAATTATGGTCGATCAAATGCTAAACATGGGAAGCTTCCAATACTTGTCTTCTTATAGTGACGGTATTTTGTTTATTATTTTTATATGTCGATAGCCATTTTTTGACCAATAACTCAATTTAGGTAATATTTTTCTTTCTAGATCTTCATATGATTGCATTTCCATACAACGATAGTACCACAACCATGTATGCTTTGAAGCCACGCCGTCCAAAAGAATTAAGTTTAATAGATCTCCTAGATAATTTAACATATTGTAAAATTAATGATTTAATTGATAGAATGACGGAGAGAAAATGTGTTGTAAGATATCCTAAAATGGACCTACACAAAGTAGAAAATATAGAAGATTCTTTAAAAGCTTTAGGTGTAAAATCGATATTTTCACCAAATAAAGCCAATTTCGCGTTAATGATCGATAGTAAAAATGTAATTAATAAAACAGAAGATGAATTAATTAGTAGAATAAACACAGAGGATGTGGAAAGAATGACGTTAAGAGAAATTGTTGACAGCCTCCCAAATCCAGGAGTGTATGTAGACACGGTTTTACATGATGTTAAAATAAAAGTTGATGGTAAGTTATTGCAAAAATAGTTTTGGTTAAACTGCTTTGCAACTAGTCATCTCATCGTCATTGCTTTAAGGTTTAACATACATATATGTAATATAGCATATGTGTTTCCTTAAGCTCTAGAGTCTAGAATATGTTTGTTGCTTGTATATAATATACTGCGCTGTATTAATAAAGTGTTCTAAAGTGCAATAAAAACAATAATATTAATAAGTATTTAAAGATTTATGAGTCATTTTTAATTCCAGAATATGGTACAGAAGCAGTAGCAGCAACGAGCGGAATCTTAGCCCGCTCCGCTGAACAATTTTATGCAGACTCTCCGTTTTTGATGTTAATAAGAAATGAAGAAACAAAGTTAATAACTTTTAGTGCAGCCATTTTTGATCCAACGTCATAAGAGTCAATAAAATATCATAATTATATATGTATTTAACATTGTATTATTATTTATAAGTAAGAATATAACCAATATGTACAAAGAAAGCCATTCAGGATAGTTCCTATTTTGTTTAAAACACAAATATATATAATGTTATGTTACTAGTATTTAGTAATCATCCAATAATCTTATCTGTCACAAACCAAATTAAAAATGGTTCCCACAGCTGCAGCAGTTTTTCTTCTTATATCGTGACGTCACATCATATGAGGGTTCGCACTTCGCGCACTTACTTTCATAAGAGTACATATTACAATAACACTGTATATTACAAATACATACTTCCAATTCACATCCAAACACCTTTTTATTCTACAACATGACTAACACATTTTCTTTATCCTGGTTTTTTTATGCCAAGAGAACAAAATTCGTCGGCGCAGCTAGTTCTATAGTGCATTATATTCTATAGACTTACAATCTATATTTCATTAATATTGGCATATTGCACAGCAGTACATCAGCACAAAAACAAATTAAAAATGCGTATATTATCTTGATTGAAAAATACTTTTATTGTAAGATAATTGAAAAACGCTTGTAAATCTATCTACTATTTCAAAGTCGACATTTACTTATTTATTCCGTTTTATATGTTAGAAACTTAGCATCACAAAGGGTGTTTTGAGAAACAAAAAAATGTGGACTTCTGGTAAGATAGTTCTTATAGGAAAATATCTTTATTTAGTCATTATATTTTAACTTTCCACCAACTCAATAAAACTCAAAACAAAATCAACGATGCACACACAGTTAATATGTATTACATGCTTTTATTTTATAGTAATATTTTGATATTATTGGTTTATACTACTGTCATATTTAGAGAGAGATAAACATTTTCTTAAGACTACTTATATAGGTTTATTCATTTATCTATTCCCTTTTAATTTTTCAATTCTATCATTTAAGGTCTGTTTCCACTGATCTTCTGATATGCTCTGGGCCCAGTCTGGTATTGAAGTTTGCGGCAATGCAAAATTTGCCATTGCAGACATAACCTGCAATTTTTATACAATATACATATACCTAATTTATATTTTACAATTTCCACAATAATATTATATAAATAGTCTAGTGATTTTTCCTGCATTCCGGCATTGTAAATACATGGTATATTTCAAATTTCATTCAATTTGAACCAGTAGTTTAAGAATTATAATGGGTCAAATTTCTTAATTTTGTCACCCACACTATAATTATAATCTAAAGAAAACTATTGATACAATTACTGAATATTGATTTATAACTACAAATTAATTTGAATAGGACTTGGCTTCTATGAGATCTCAAAACTTTTTACAATGGAAAGACTGCATCAAGATACTTTGAATTTTTTTTACATTTAATGCTTTTCGTGGGATTATTTATTTCATGAAGTAAAAAGTTAAAAAGACAATGTTTTAAGTGATAAACACCTCCTTACCTGTTGTGCTCTTTCCTGATCCATCTCTATAGGATCAACAGATCTGGGTGAATTCCAAACCTCTCTAGTTATTGCATTTTCCATTGTATCAATAGGTGGTACATCAGCTGCAGATGATGTAGGTTCAATATCCTATTGTTTTATAGAAATAAAAGTATATTTAAACAGAGCAACTATCACACTTTTATGTTGGTTCTCCTATGGGGAATCTGCTTCCCTAAACAATGGTACAAAGATGCATTGTACATACTTACATAAATATTTTGCGCTTCTTCATTGTCATAATCAATCTGAGTAGCTTCTGGCCCTTGAGGCAGAGGTTCATATCCGAAATAATCATTTTGTTCTTCATCGCTATCATCCTGGTGGCCGTTTGTTATTAATTCGTGTCTTGGTGGTGGCGTCAAGTTCTGAGGCGAATTTTCGGGTGGTTCCGGTCCTTGACACACCATTACTACGACTTTTTGCACCCGAAAGATTTTTACAACTAAAGGCAAGATTCACTATATAATAGTATCTTGTAGAATTGGATTGTTAGGCTGTTAAGCAAACCTGTTATATTTAACAAGACCAAGCGCCAGCACTCACAAGATACCTTATTTTAATAAATCAAAAGAAAATAAAGAGTATATTGTTAGCTTTTATTACCTACTTATACTTAAAACTTGTCAAAACTCAAAAGTCAAAACTTAGTGCAAAATGCAAATAAAGTTGGGTATGTTCCATTTATGGCCTAAAAATACTGAGTGCGGACTGCAGCCGCAGCGCCCACTCTAGCGTACATTGTTCAACATTCTTAATAACGTCACTGTTGACAACCACATCATGCCCAATAAGACTACAACACAAAATATTATTGCTATTAGGTGGGTCAGCCATCACAGCATGACTGCCGTCAGTCAATGTGCCTTCCGTTTGTAATACCTTAATGTTCACGCTTTTTGGGGTTCCGTACCCAAAGGGCAATTTACGGTACGCTATTACTAAGACTTAGCCATCCATCTGTTATCAGGATGTATCTCATCTCACTCATCAATCATCTAATCATCATGGCTCTATCACCTATTATAACGTGCTTTAACTAGATGTACGGCGATTATAGCGGCCGTGAACGTTGGTAATAATGAAGTTATGTGTAATGCTATTCTTAGCATCCATTTACTTCGAATATTGGTGAAGGGCCTACCTGTTTCAAATCTTATTATGTACTAAATTGCGTAAAAATAATCAAATTCTTTGTTTCTTTTTGTGCCAAAAATGTAAACTGACTAAGCATGTCTTTTTCATATGCTAAATTGAATTCACTGTAAATTGTAATATTTAAGTTGAGTTGTAGTTGACGGCTTTATGGGTATTAAGTGGAACGTATCTTAATATCCACCACGTTACACGCAAATTTATTGATTTATAAAGTGAACTACATAATATGTACATATATTAAAATTTATTTAATTTTACACATTTGTCCTAGCACAAGATATTTATTTCAAGTCTACAAAATATGTCTTAGGACAGTATTTTTAATTAATAAACAGGATTTTTACACATGACATGTCCGTGTTCTGACACGGACATGTCATGTGTAAAATGATATCTGTATCATTGTAGGCATATCGATTCTCTTTAAAAAAAATGCTTGAATCGATTCTTGTTTAAATCGAGCTATTAAAGATCGATTTTCAATTAATCGCGCCAATTTCAAACACGCCTAATATGGATACAGGGCGTTATTGATGACCATTTATCGCAAATACAAGTAATTTGATAGAAGTTATTCAATTAATAAACATAACAGGGTAGAGGTGGGGATCGAACCCACGATTTTTCGCTCAGCAACAGTAGTACTTGCAACCACTAAACTAGAATTTTAAACTACCACATCAGTTTAAAAATCTAGTCTCATCTAACGAAGTCAGTCAATAAATTAAATTTTCAAAAGTCAGTATTAAATTTTAAATTTATAATATTTTATTAAAGTTAAATACAAATTTAACGATCAATTACATTTCCCAGTATTTTATATCGAATGACTTTAAAAAAATTAACTTATCTAATCTCTCAGGATCTAAACGAATCCTTTCGTCAGTCGCAATATTTCCCGCAATAGTTCTTTGAATTGATCAGTCCGATTCGGGAAGTTTATCGATCGATTCATTGAATCGATTCATTGAATTGATCTGTAAAAAAATCGATTGTATTATTCAAAATAATCGATTTTAAATCGACATGGCTATGTGATATGTCATTGTCATATTGAAATTGATGCTGTAACAATAAAAAAAAACTAAAAAAAATACCGACACATTACACAAACTAAAATATTGCTTTTGTTGAAAGGCAACTCGAAAATTAACAAAATACTGGCGAATAGAATTTTAACTCCAGTTCTTTTACTAAGTTGGACATTTACAAATATGGCTTGGAGAAGCCATGGAGTAAATAATGCTGATATGATACGCAATCTCAGAGGTAAAATTTTCTCCAATAAATATTTACACTTTTGAAATACTTTATATCGGTTATGAGGTTGCAATAAAATACACCCTTTTTTCAGCTAACGGAATCATTAAATCTGATACAGTAGCAAATGCGATGCTGGCAGTTGATAGAAAAAATTATTGTCCTTACGCTCCTTACCATGATTCACCTCAATCTATCGGTTATTCTGCTACAATAAGTGCCCCACATATGGTAAATTATGAATTGAACAGTATAAAGATTTAATTTGGATTTTTCGTAATAAAAATAATCTGTTTATACATGTTTTTAGCACGCCCATGCCTTAGAACGATTGAAAAATCAGTTAATACCTGGTGAAAAAGCATTGGATGTAGGATCGGGCTCAGGTTATCTAACCTCCTGTATGGCTATCATGGTTGGTGAAGAAGGCAGGGTAGTCGGCATTGATCATATCCCTGAACTTGTTGCATTAGCAACTAAAAATATTAACCATGATAATCCTGGTTTACTCAAGTCTGAAAGAATAAAACTTATAGGTAAATGATATAGAATTGAAAAAAACAAAACAATATAAAGTTGAAATATGATAATGCATATTTAAAATTTAATTAATTCGAACTCTTATGTGTATTCATGCTTTAGCTGGTGATGGAAGACAAGGCTACACATCTGATGCTCCATATAATGCCATCCATGTGGGTGCGGCTGCCCCTACTTTGCCACAAGCTGTGAGTTGAATAATCATGAATTGTAAATATTGATTTTACTATAATTAAAATTTATATTTTTTTACTAAATAAAATAACTGACAACTTATAGTTTAGTTTGATAACTAGATGAAGAAGATTTAGATATAATCTGTCCTGCAATTTCCCTTGTGTAAAGTCTAGTGGCATATTGATTATTGACTATAATTTATAAGAAATTCAACACACACTATTTCAACCACTTTTAATTTTTTCATCATCCTCAAAAGTGGTGTTAAACTATGTCTATCAGAAATTTCATCAAAAACAATAGCCATCCTAATAGATAGTAGTGCAATAAAACATATTAAACACAATTTTATACAAAAATATGCATATTTATTTCACATTTTATGAATAAAAATTGAGATAAGTTTAGATAGATTGAATATATCTAGACGTCAAGAACACTCTGTAATTGGTTCTAATTCTGCAGCATTTTCAGTAGCAATTTTACAATTCAAACTAACATTAATTTTTGTTAAAAGTATTGCATGTTTTCTGGAAATATTAATGTGGTGTGTTTATTATGCCCTAAAGAAACATTTAAAACTGTTTTCCAAAATCAAATAGCCTATTCAATTGTTTATTGATTATAGAGTTACAGATAAACAGACATATTGAAACATTTACATTCATAATATTATTAATAATTATTTCATTACATACTTCCATATATGAGCATGAGTCACAAAAAGCACATAAAAAAATATGCTATACATATAATATAACAATAATCAAATTAATAATAATCAGTTTGCTGAGTTTGTTTGTTTTTTCTTTTCAGCTTGTAGATCAGCTTAAGCCAGGAGGTCGTCTCATTGTCCCTGTAGGACCGGAAGGTGGAGAGCAACACTTGACTCAAGTATGTATTTATATTAATGTGACAAAGTTTTCTCTTTATAAAAACTGGCATTACCTGCCAGTTTTAAAAGTGCCAAAGATAAAATAATGTACATAGTACATTTTAAATGAATTTGAAGTTTTAGATTTTATCTTTGACAATATTGCAATATCATTGCTATAGAGTATTCTAGAATATCTCGAATATCTGTACCCAAATTATTAAAGTGAAAACCTTACTCACATTATTAAGAAATTACGATCTAGCTCAAAAAGAAATAAAAAATTATATAAAATATTTTAATTTTCATATTAGGTAGATAAAGCAACGGATGGATCAACAACAGTTAAGAAGTTAATGAGTGTCATCTATGTTCCACTCACTGATAAAAATCACCAATATCGTGAGTGATCCAAAGTTATTTTAATAATTTCTACTATTCTGGCAATTTTTTTAGCAACAACTCTACTACGACGCCTTTTTATGCAATAAACTTGAACCCTCCTCTCTATAAGTACATGTATAAAAAATTGTTTAAATTAATTTTGGTTATGTTAATGCTATTGCAGATAGAATAAAACATATTTATTGTATATACATAGTAAGACAGCACTAGTTTTATTTAAAAACATTTAGGATAAGTTTTTGTAAAAATGTTCAATAAGTATGTACCTATATAGTGCTAAAGCGTAAGTATCATCTATATTAATTATATTTTTAGAGTTTAATAAAAATAATCTTGACTAAAAACATAGATGTTCAAATCTTATCATGTTTTAAATGCCTTTTACTGTATCTTCAAAGCTACATTTAGTAATAATAAAAATTTTTTTTTGGTGTTCCGAAATGTTAGTGTTTCAACTCGAGGACACTTGAAGAACCCTCTCAAAAAACTAATCTCTGTCTAAAATACTATGAGAATATTCGCGATATTAATTATATAATTAATTTCAAACAAAAAGAATCACTTTGAAACCTTATTCTACATGTGGCTTAAATGAACTTGGCCAATTTTATTTTATGTAATACATCTACATTTGTTGTATATTAGTTTAAGTACAGTTACTGTTGAAGTAGTATGAAAATAGTATATATATAGCTACTTACAATCACATAGATTTCCTATGTTAGTATAAAAATGGTTTTAAATGTAGATTGTAGTATATCTAGAGAGGTGATATTAATTGTATCACCTAACATTCACTATAATTGTCATGGTATTATATTTTTGGCCTTTTAATTGTGTTTACGCAATTTTCACTGTACATTTATTATTCAAAAACATATTATTATAATAATATGAATGAAAATAAAAACTATTACAAAATTAATAATATAATTGTTTTAGGTTCCTGGCGTTAATGATTTTTTTCTATGACTTGAAGTAAATTGCAAAACTCAAAAGTATTTTGTTGAAATTATTTCTAATTCAAATAAATATTGTGATTTTTTTACAAATTATACAAAATATATTTTACGACCTTTATTTTTTATTCTTAAATGTTCCTCCAAACTTCCTTTTTCCGAATGTTTTTTCATCCTTTTTTGAATCTGTTGGTTTTGCCTTCATATGTAATATTGAGTATAAAGATTCTGCTTCTTTTTTATTCTCACATATGTCATTTAGTTGTTCCTAAAAAAAATATTTAAAAAATATGTAAATTATTTTATTTATTACAAGATAGAATAGTAAATAGGCAAAGACCTAGTTTTTACAAAACAAATGATGAATTTTTTTTATGTATGTTGAAATATTAGAAAATATGTATGTATATTTAATTTTAGATTTATTACCTGTGATAAAGTAATTAAATGATCAAGCGATTTCCCTCTGTTCATAATCCGTGTGATATTTTTAGAAGTGACGCCGGGAAGTTTTTGAATAAAATCATGTATTAAGGAATTATATCTTTCATAGCAAATATCGTCTGCTGTACAATCTCCACTTAGAGCTAAAGCTTCTTCTACATTAGGATTTTTTCTGCCTTGCTGTAAATGTAAGAATAATGTAACCTATCATTTAAAAAAATTAAGTTGGAATCATTGGAATTAAATTTAACATAAAAAATAACCTTCAGTTCATAGAATAATTCAGCTGTTGCATAAGGACTTGGTGACCATACCAACTTAAGTCTAGGAAAATGAATAGTGAGAAGTTGAAGTTTTTGTTGTATATCAGCTCCAGATATGTCCTTAGAAACTACAAAGCTCCCCTGTAAATATTTAATATGAATTAATTTTTAATGAAGCATTTTAAACATATTAAGAAATATGTTAGTAATTAAAGAGATAAATTTAATTCTTTTTTTATACTATACTATCTACGCTCCGCCGTTTGAACCGTATTTATGCATGTATAATACACTTAAACCTTCCTCTTTAATCACTGTCCGATAAAGAAGCAAAGTTTTATAGATTTACATAGAATAAGAAAGCTTTTTTATATTCTATGTAATGATGATAAATACAATTTTTTTACTCACCTGTAGATTGAA
This sequence comes from Eurema mandarina, assembly GCA_018238005.1. Lineage (NCBI taxonomy): Eukaryota > Metazoa > Arthropoda > Insecta > Lepidoptera > Pieridae > Eurema > Eurema mandarina. The sequence continues at coordinate 10,901 of DWAJ01002840.1, forward strand.
AGGTTTGTTCTGGTCAAATTCTATAAGCAATATGGGTCTGCTATAGTTGCGACACATTTGCGTACATTGCGTATAAAGTCGGCCGGAATTTAGGGAGCCAATCAAATCCGATAATGATTTACGTTCAACGCATATATCCGGTGTGAGGATGTAATCTCCGATCTACTTAAAAGCGTCCGTTATATTAAATGATCGATTCAAACAAGTAAAAGTGATGTATTTTTTTAGAGCTTGGGTGACAAGGTTGTTTGTTGTGTGGATATTATGATCAATTTAATTATTATATACTAGTCTATTAAAATATATTGCTCACCGTTATAAGAACAGGTTCAATGCTAATTCCTTTTTTATGAAGCAAGGCAGGCAGATCTGAACGAAATTCTCTCGAATCAACTATGACAATTGGTTTCTCTTTTTGTTGATTTTGTCCACCTAAATATTAATTATATTATTTAAATGGTCATATGTTCAATATAAAATTAAGCAAATTTTATGTGTCTTTAGTCGGCGTTTATAACTTTTCAAGTAACACACCAGTTTGCTTGTCCCTCTATAAAAGACATTACCTGCTTTTCTTGTATCTGTAGTTGAAGGTTCACTTTCAACATTCATATTAAAATATTCGTCTGTTTTGCCATCTTGATAAGATGGAACCACCATCACCTAACAAAACAAAGTAATTTTAGCCATAAAAAAATATTATGACATAATGCGTAAGATGATAAAATTTCGTAAGTATGCAAGTTTTATGAGATGTAAAATTGAGTGGATAAAAAATTACACTTTTTGTCTGGATCAAATGTTCAAATGCTTGTTTCTCTCGTCTCAGTGAAGTAAGATATCCTTGTTCTTCCACTGTCTTGTTATGTATGAGGAAATAGACTTTGGAAATTTGCTCATTAGGTGTTTTCCTACATTCAAACAATTCGATTTGTCTCACAGCAGCTACATCACTATGATATAATATTATATATTCCGGACGAAATGTTTCCAATGTCTCTTCAAGTGAAAAGTAGTTACCATTTTGCTTAAATGTCTGTATACATATTATTGGCTTCTCTTTTTCAATTTGAGTGAAGTTGAGATTATCCATCTGCAATCATCATATAGCAATAAATAAATTTATATTTGTACAAGCTTTCTTTCTTATTATTAGAGATTAATTGTTATGAAATTAGTACAAAATACTAACCTGTGAAATTGGTGCGAACATACTTGTGTCAAGCAATTCTTCTTTTTGAATAGTCTGTGTAACTTCACTTAATGTTAGAAGGTAATTTGAGTGATTGACTTCATCAGCATAATTTTTCTGATCATCAAATTTTTTATCACCATCCTGTGATGACGTTGGTGCAGAGATATCAGTCGACAATGGAAGTTCATCTTTGTCTATGCCTTTATATTTTGATGATAGCATACCAATAGATAAATCTCTTCGTAGTGCATTGTAAAAGAGATACTTATAAGCTCCCATTGTAAGAAAATGATTTATTTGTGAACATGTCTTATTATCTATGCATAATATAAGAACCTTGGTGTTATTGAGAGAGGCATTTTTCTTTTTAACTTCATCTGGTATTTCATTTAATAACAAATCATTTAAAGGTTGCCATTTTGGTGAAGGTTCTGGATCAAACTCTATAAAAATAAAACAATTTATCAAGACACATCAGCTTGAATATAAGGCATCTACATAAAGAAACACAGATTATGGCCGTCACAGTCTCATCCTATACCTTTCAACTACATCTTATAACTTTCTACACATATTATTAATCTTAGCATTTTAGAAGGATTATAGTAGTTTTCATTTAGAGAACGTTCACAAAGTTTAAATTCGACTACAATAGATATTTAAGTATCTTTAAGTTTAATAAATTAGCCCGTTCCAAAATATTTTAGACAGGTTTTTATATTATAGACAAGCTATGTCAGCCTTGTATTAGAAATCCTATGAAAATTTAGCACCCACAAAACTTGTTATTGTTTTGTCTCTTTTTAAAAACATATTTGGTAGCATTAAGATCAAAATACCATTCTTGGAATTAAAGACCCGCCCTCTCGCTAATCGGAATAAATGTTCTGCTGAATCTAAAAGAATCCAGCCTGAATTTATTTGTGCATATTCAGGAGTCCTATATTTGCTAAGTAATGCATAATATGATACTGCATCATCATGTATTAAATTTCTGAAATAAAAATTTAAAATTACTTTTTTTTTATAATATTCATGTTGCAAAAGTTATTCATATATTCTCTTACTTACATTATCATAGTTCTTAAGATTTTAAGATCTTGAACATATTCTTTAGTCCGAGTGCTTAATTGATGCCAAACACAGTCTAATTGGGATTGAAGGATCTTATGAAACTTTTTTGATATACAATTCTCTGTAGTAATGTCCTGGAATGTTATAGTTCTATTAAATGTTGTCATACTACTGTAACAGACTTACCTTGATTTTTATGTTCAATTTAATGACTTAATATAATTATTATACCTGCAAATCAATAGTCCTGTTAATGCTCTTCAGTTGTTTTACCGTGTAGTTCATAATATCTAGAAGGCATGATTGTATGTTGTTCATGTTAGGTGTTAGGGGTATATGTAATTCTTCTACTTGGGCCTGTCTTACTTTTAAACTTTTTATTATACTCCCATGAAATCTTAAAAAATATATTAATAATTAAAAAATAATTTTGTAAATGGAATGATTATAGCTTATAGCTTATTTAATCACTTATACCAACCTCGGCCATAAATATAATTCAGTAACAAAAAGAGCTCTCATTACTTTCTCCACTTGATGAAATCCAAATGTAAATGAAATAGGTGAGTTTGAAAATGCTTTTATAAAGCCAGTCTGAAAATATTAAATAAACATCACAAGTTACCACTTGATAAAACAATACAGAAAAGATTTTTTGTTTAGAATAATTTATTTAAAAACCCATCATTTATATTTTAAGGCATTAAATAGGTCACTAACTCATGGATATAAACATACACTTTAAGACAAAAAAATGTGCTGTTTATTACATAGCATTTTACCTTATTTTGTTGTCTAAACAATCTTAAAACAAATGCTTCCTGGCAGGATTCAAGCACAGTGTGTGCTCTAAGTACTATTATGCCTGTTATTTTGGAATGTGGAATGCGGTTTCTTAATAAATCGATAACTAGAACTCTTGTACACACTATGTGAACACCACCTTCCAAATAAGCTTTCTCCCTAGAAATATATGTAAAGTTATTACTAGTTACAACTTGACTACAGATTAAAAAATTCAAGGTTTATTAACTAGGGCATATAAGCATTTAATATTGATTTATTGTTAATTTTTTTGAGTTTTGTCTAAAAAACCATTTATGAAGGCACTTAAAAAAAACATAAAAAAATCTTTATTATTGTAAAAAATAATAAAATTCTGTCATGTTCCTTTTGGGGTTGAGAACTATAAACAATTAAAGGCCAACTTTACGATAACTACATCAAAATATACCTTTTTAAACCAGTATTTGGCAAAGTAGATAAATTTAATTTGTCATTAAAATATTTTTCTTCATATTCACTGCTATTGATCACTAAAACTAAACTAGCAGGATTGTTGTAAGTCCATAATAGATTTAAAAGAATATTCGCATAATTTAAACCCCTGAAATTTAAAATACATTTCACATAAGGTATGCAACCAGTAAAGTTTGTAATATGATAAAAATATAAATATATAATTAAAAATAATTTTGAGATAATAAAAACGAAAAGACATACTTAGCAAGAATTAATAAACCATCATTCTCAAACATATCTGTAAAAATTTGTTTTTCAAACGGCAATAAGGGGAATTGTGTATCAATTGTTTTGATGTTCTTCGTTTCATCTTCGTCGTCCATATTAAAATGAAAAGGTTAAAGTTCTTTGGACGTTGAATACTGATAAAATCGTGTATTTTATTTCACAACGTTAGTTCATATAAATTATAAATTAAAGATGTAGGTAAGTTTTCTCATAAGTTTAAATTTTAAAACTAGTTGCTCGCAGCTCGTATAAAAATTGACATTGTCCATTTGACATTTGGCGCTGTCCCAGTGTTTCCACTTTCTGTGTAATAAAATATTTTCAGATCCACAGAGCCCCCCACGTTTATTCTTTGTTATGCTAAATCTTAATTAACTGAGTTTAATAATCAATTATTCAAGTCTTGTTTAAATGGCAGTGCTATGATGCTGCAATGAAATGGAATATTACAAATTATGTTTCAAATATAGTTTTTACAGATTTTAACAGATTTTTATAAAAAGAAAGTTTTTCTTTATCAGATATAAATAAACACGAAATATGTATGTACCTCAGTATGTTTGAAATAATTATTGTTCAGTGAAACCATAGAGTTTTTAATTCAAAGACAACATAACTATTTAAAAATTTGGCAATACTACATATTTGATTTCCGTTTAACTGTTTCCGCAACGCCATTGTGGCATTTTCTTGAGTCAAGCGGAGTGCGGAGTGCTGACTGAGAAGTGAAAAGTGAGAACAAAGCGAATGCTGAAATCAAACTAAGGATAATATTTAAACAAAATCAGTTTTAAGTTATATGTGGTAAATGTTAGTTGTATAATTAGCCAATTTAGGCACTAAAATCAAGTCAAAAGGTACTTAAAGGTTTTTGTTTTAAACTGTAATAATTTTAATCAATACTTATTAGCGTCAGAAACGTCAATTTACTTTTATTTATAGGAATTATAAATTGAGCATGCAAATGCACGCCATGAATCATTACGGTCATAGAGGTTTTGGAGGGCCACCACAGCCCCAAAGACAAGGTGGACGACGTGGAAATAATAGAGGTGGTTTTAGAAACAACTCTAGGTTTGAACACAATCAAAGAAACCAAAATCCCCAAGGGGGTCAACGTTCTAATAATGAGGTTAGTATCATTTGTAACGGTATTTATCGGTTATTGAGTCCTTATTTTGTACCTACAATACCAAGTTCTTCATTAGCCGCCATCTTGTCGGCGACGACGATGTCTTCTGTTGTTTTAAATTTTTCTTTTGATTTCACTTGAGCATAAATAAAATATCTCAAAATATATAATAGTAAATAAATAAAGCGCATGATTTATTATAATATAATCGCAATAGCTCGTTATCCAAATATTCATGATCCAAAGTGTGGTTTATGAAGATTGTATAATTATACCTAGTTAATTTGGGTAATATAAGATAGAAAAAACATAAAAATTGGATGTCATCCACATGAAGATTTCGAGCCAATGAATGAAATTCATTCGGTCTCGTTTTCATAGCCCTATTTTTATTCGAGATATCGGAAATATAGTAAAAAGTTCAGATAT
>DWAJ01002841.1:0-16255 GCA_018238005.1 Eurema mandarina
TTTTATATATATATTTTTATATATATATATATATATATATATATATATATATATATATATATATATATATATATATATATATATATATATATATTATATAGATTAGGATATAGGTCATTAAAATATTGTCGTATCATATCTCACTATATATACCGGTAGTAGGTTCTTATTTTGGTATCGTTTTGAAAAAATAATCTTATTTATTTTTCCAAACAAAAAAACTAAGTAAAATTACAAAATTTACATGGCAACTCTGCTAGCTATAGGGTCCACGAACCGTACGTGAGGTGCCAGCGTTAAAATTTTATTGCATTGTCATTTTAAGATGTAGATTTTTTATTTTATTTTATTCGAAAAGGTTTTTAGATAGAAAATAATACCCTTCAGGATCGGACACATGTGTTGTAACACACTGTATATTGATGTATATTTGTGTGTGCAGCTACAACGGGCGCGCGACGGCCGCGTCGCCGGCCACGGGCTCCAAGGCGGCCCACAACAAGGAGCTGAAGAATCTTCTCGACGAGTTCTGCGTCTTATAAACGATGCACAGCTAATCGTAACGCTTTTCCGAACCACCTTCGTTGAATCCATTAAATTATTATTTGCCGCAATAAAAGAGCACTCAAGTTTTTGTATCTCGACCCGAACGTTAAATTATTCGAATCCCACACCTAATACAAATAATTTTATTTTACTGTCAGTATTTTAATATTTCTGTTTAATTATAGTTAGCATACTTAGGTAAATTCTTATTTATTTTTCTCTGTGTAGTGTAATGTTCATAGGTAGGTACTATTTATTGTAACGATATTTAAAAACTATTTAGATAACTCGTCGCTTCGCTCGTTCGGTTAGTTGTAGTTTTTATTTGCGATGTAAATAAATCTAAGTACATCACTTGAAATCTGAAGTATTGCTTTGACATATCTTACTCTCGTAAGTTTTTGAACTAGTCGAAGATTACGAAGTAGAGGGGCGGTCGAAATATTATTTAAAAAAACATTCGTGTAATTATTTATTCTTAATTTCATTAGAACATTATAAAATTGTTGTTTCGTCATAGGAATTCGTCAAACGATATTGTAACGAGATATTAGCTAGTATTAACGTATTGAAGAGTTAGAAGTAGTATGCAAAGTGCGTGCAAATGATTATTTAGTTGCAGTGGGTTTGGGTCGCATTAGCATAATAGTTGAATTCGCTCGTAGTTACCGCGGCACGGCTGTAAGGTATAACACCAACAAACGTATCTATTTCTCTTTACATCTATTATCTACATTTCTAGTTAATTAATCTGTCCTACTTAGACTAAATAATCGTCGATCTAAATTTTCTCCTAACTCTCGCGGGATACACAAAATTCACCAGCTTCGTAGCACCTTTCGTATGTATTATAATGCACTGTTTTATTGTTATAACTTTTATCTATTTTTAATAAGCTCGGGTCTGCAGGGATGTATGAAAGATACAGGTGATCTAGTTTGGGATGGACGGCAAATGTTTGAAAGGTCCCTGAGCTATTTATTGCTGTATGTTAGATTGTCTAGTTATACAAATAAATATATATTCGAATCATGCTGTGGTTTTATTGGTTGAAAATTTGTGTTTAATTTAAATAACCACCCAATTTTGATGAATTCTATATTAGATATTAAAACTCATGCCTTAACTCAGGATTCCATTTAGGATAATTAAGGAAGATATACTTCATAAGACTCCAAATCAACGTACTTCAAATTTAAATTCTATGAAGACAAGTTGTTTCTCCTTAAATAATTGCCACTAGTTAGGCTCATTAAGGTTAATGAAGTGGTGCGTGTAAGGCAGCGAGCGCGTAGTTGATATTTATTGCGCGACTATCTCGCCGCTCGCGTGGAGTCATCACCAGTACATAATGGGTGCAATAGATCAGCGCTCGCCGCACGCTCCGAGCACTTTCAAGATTCTTATCTTTCGGTAGTCTCATTTCAGTGCACAAAGCGATCTCGTCGCTCTCTTTATAAACCGCCGGATAAACGCCTCGGCTCGGCGAAGGCGCGAAGATTACAGATTGTATCTGCTGCGTGCGTTTTGCGCGTCATTTCTACCGTCATTCAGAGCTTGTAAAAACGAATGTGCTATTTCGCACGTCTTATAAAGGGTTAGGCTTAAGTAGAGTTTTTACTTTTATTAGAGAATTAGCCGGCCCAACTTCGTTCACGCTGTACTTATCCTACCCGAAACCTTATAGGTACCATTTTTTTTACTTAAGGATTAGCTATTTTATAAAAAGAATATGTAAATTGGTTCAGGTGTTATCGAGTGCTCTTACTACTACATTTTGCGATTTATTTTTATATTATAGATTATATTCCGCTGTTGATTTTTTATATTTTTAGTATTCTCACCAGACAGATTCATAATGTTTGAAGCTGTGTGGACGATTCTTTTGCCTGCTATTGCATAAATATGTGTTGTAATAGTTTTTTTGCATTTATCTAAAATAAATATTATTTTAAAATAATGAAGCTCATCAAAGATGCACTTATTTAAGAAAAATAATAGATACGTTTATCCTTATCACATAACAAAGGTAAATAAAGAGGCTTACTTATAAAGATCTTAAAATTATTTTGTACCATTAATGGGAAGGGAAGTATCACGACTCGAGGGATTTTAGTGACCTTTTTAAAAGTAAAACTTGAGCTCAGATAATAAGGCTGAGATGCGGGTAATAAGATGTTTATTTAGAGAGTTTCTAAATATAAGAAAAACGTAAAGTTTTTCTCGTTTAAGTTATAGAGTCTTTGGCTTCGGTCTTTTAAACAAAACGTTAAATCAAGATGACAGTGACGCTCAAATATGTTATACTAACCGCATAACGTGTATTAAGGTTGTTTTAAAAATGTATTAGAATACTTGTACGTATTGTTTGTAGCACCTTACTGCCTATATATTTAATAATAGTAATTGAAAGTTATACATTTGATTACTGACACATAGTAAAACTTCTTTAATTATAAAATACCTTCGTTCATGAAATAGTTACCGATGAATCAAGTTCTGTTAAGACTACTTTAAAAAATTGGGTAAACGTGATATTGAGATAAGATTTTATTTTTAAAGAAGCTATTCTTAGCTTTTTACTTCTTAGTGAAATAAATAGAGCTCACACTTAAAATAGACGCTCTAAATGTTTCGTAGAAAAAGATTTTTCTCGTAACTGAAATATTATTTGTGAAGTCAACCGCTGTTATATTCTTGGGGCTTCATGTTATGTTACGTTTTTACGATTTCTTACGTCAGTTAAAATCCTTTTCTAACGAAACCGTCTAAGTGTGCAAATATAATATTACCTACCTTTTATTTGTTGCTTATGGCATTTTATGAAAGAGCAAAAATGGTAAACTATGGTTTTTGAATACAAAAGTATATTTCAATATTCAAGATTTTGAAGGTTGTATTGGTATTATATTTTAAAACTACGTACTACTACTACATACAACCTACGATCTTCTTCCTTCTCGTCACGCTTTGTAGAATATTTAATCGTATAATTTATAATTATTAAGATATTTTTAATGTTGAATTTTGAATGTTCTATTACGCTTTTGTAGTCAACTTTACGCTACTTTTTTAGAATAAAATTTAATGTTTGGTCAAATTTCGTCTACTTTACATTAACAATATACATTCAAACACGAGTGTATAACATGCCTCTAAGAGAATATCACAACAAAATACTATTTAATGCCGTTTTCTACAAACGACATCCAGAGCTCACATGTAAATAATAAAAATGAAATTTTGGTACACGTTGATAATACGGGCACAAACCTCACTCCTAGGAGTGCAGGATGAAGATACGTTAAAAATACGTGTTTAGGAAAACATTTCGAAAATTTTCATTTAATTGGCTTTGTTCCTGTTTAAAATATCAAAGGCTTTGATAATGCCCCTTAGCTTTGCATATTGCATGCTATGAGTAGTGTACCGTAAAATTGTGGTGAAGATGCCTTTTTTATTATTTACCACATTGCGGTTGAAATCACAATACAATGCCGTGTTGCGCTTTCAAAGCTTTATAAAAAGACTATGCAGCCCTTTGTGAACGCATCGAGCCGTGCCCATTAATTCTCCATGAAAATATTACGCTGCTCGCATTCAATATGAGTTTATAATTTGTAATTATCAACTTTTTATCATCTCAGTTGGTACCTTTGAAAAGGAATTTGTTAAAACATACCCAATATACATATGTATAAAGCAATCATGTAGATTTCTTAAAAAAAATTTAACTATAATTTTTCAAAAAGTATGATTCATATATTGTAGTCTTTTCGTTTAGTTTACATATGTAAAGTCTCATTAGAAACTGTAAAATTAAAGTCCATTTGAAACGATGAGCGTGAATAATATTTAGTAAAAAGCTTGGTCGTGACATTTATATAGTTTAGTAACAAAGAAGTTGAATTTACAGCGATATAATGTCGCCGAGCTTACAAAGGGTCTATTGTTTTAGTGTTTGTTACAAGTGACATGTATGAAGGTGCAAGCTTTGAAGTTTATAAATAATGTTTTTGCTTATAATTAAACTGAGCCTTTGTGAGAATTGCGTGCTGCTACGCACAGAAGAGAATATTTAAATACACGTGCCTAGTTAGGACGTATTTATACTGAAATATTTAAATCACGCATTTGTGGAATAAAAAAATAAACAAGTTTGATAAATGTCCTTATATTTATGTATTTCCGAATTGCGGCAATCCGGATTATTGTTCAAAATCATTGACCGGAGATTTTTAGGACGTTGGTTTTATAACAGTTCCTGAAAGCAATAAATGCCATTGACCGGAATTATTTGTAAGGGTTCTACGGTTTTCCAAATAATTCAAATTATGAACAAGTTGACATACAACACATATCCAATCTTATATTTTTTGTACTATTTCAGAATTAATTCACACAGCTGCGTTTTATCTAACTTCAAATGTTTTTAAAAATAATTATAGCGAGTTATCTAATGAATTAATAGGTCAGCGACTAAACTGGCGTTTAATAAATATTCAAGCGACTATTAAAATAGAAATAAGCAGTGCATGAAAATTGGTTTTAGTAACTGCTAATTTTATATGGCAACATTAGTATTTAATGACGACTACAAGCCAAATTTCATGGTTTTGCTTGCATAAATTCCGATGGCTTAACGACAGCAAAGAAGAAATTTCATACAAAATTGTATGTTCTATACCGTAGCTTATAAAGAAAGGATTCTGATATGGTAGCCTAAAATATGTTTTCATCAAATTGTATTAAAGAGATCAGTGGTTTATCCGCAATATTAAAACAAACATACAAATAGATTTACTTTCATATTTATCATAATATTAGTTAATATTTAAAGTTTAGCCATACTTTAAATATTAACTTATGTTCCACTAAGTTTTATATTAGAACTTCCCAGAAAATTTGACTATTCGTTGCGAAAATATTAAATTTTAATTAAGTGATTTTTGTAAATTACAATATACCTACTTAATTCAGAGGTATTTATTGGTTTATTTGAGTTATATCTTCCATATCTTCGATGTTTATAAATTGATGTCGGTTGTTATAATCTGTTTCTGCAGTTAGGGCGCTCACATCTTTTTAATCTTATAGAAGATTTTCATTTTGTTTATTTACAATAAATTACCCTCTTTTACAGATTCTGTAACAAACTTAAGAGAACGAAGAACTTCTAGAACATAAAAAATGCGCAAGTAAATTTTAAGTGAACCGCTATTTTAATATATCTTTCATTTATAATTCGCAGAAGTATCATCGGAGTCAAATAGATCTTTGAAAGATAAATTTGTATTGTTTCAAAGTGTTTGAATCTTCATATTTTATTTTAAGAGATACTAAGTCGTATTACCATAAATTTCCTTTGTAGATATCGTGCCTTGAAGCTCTCGTCAATAATTCAAGGTTTGAATTATTCAGAGACCGTTTTAGGATAATTCCCAAATTGAAGACTCCATCGTTACGCGTGGACGGTAATGAAATAAAGTTTTTGCTTTTTATCACTTTCGCCGAACGCGATGTTTGCTGTAAAGTATAAATGAACTCGCCTGTTTTTTTCTTTTATAGCCTTATCCTTCTTAACTTATGGGCGACGTTTTTTATTCTAGATGTAATATTTTTCTTATCACGCTGTAAAATTATAATGCAATGTCTTGTAATTCACGTAAATAAGGATGTTGCCTTATTATTTATATACCTATATCTTATACAGTAAAAGAATTACGTAGTTAGTGTGTATAATAACCGAAGGTCTAACATATTAGTGAAAGTTAGCAGAAATTAACTAACAGTACCACGCGGTTTTACCCGCATTGGTTCCGTTTCCGGAACAATACCGGGATGCAATGTATAAATATAGCCTATGTTACTCAGTGATAATGTAGCTTTCTAATGAAAAAAGAATTACTAAAATGGGTCCAGTACTTTTGAGTTTACTCATTACATACAATAATACAAAAATAGAAACCTTTCCTCTTTTATAAAATTAGTGTATGTAGATGTACAATCCATTACTAAGCACCTAGCTATGAGTTTCTTTTCTTTTGTATATAAATGATTTTCGGATCAAAATGAAATTAAAGCTAGTATTTGATAAAAGTATTAAATTTCAGTTACTTTTTATCTTGCCCTTCGATCTTGATTTAACGCCCTTTGAGGTCATTACTGAGGCTTACCGGAATGGCTTCGCTTAATGAAGTCGTGAAAGAAAATTGAGTTCAGTTAAAGGGGCGAATTTAATTCGATTTCAAACTTTTAAAATGAATGTCTCAGTTTGAGAGCGACATTGGCTAACCAAAAAATATCTTTGATAATTATCCATGATCGTAATTAAGCTGCCTTCATCAGTTGATTAAAATATATTACCTAATGACAAAGTTGGTTTAAAAGAAGTACCTATATTTCGTAATACTTATTCAACAGACTACGTTTAATATGAACTGGATATCAAGGAAATACTGCAGTAAAAACAAGAGCCATTTGAAGAGAAACAGAAAGAGAAAAAATCGGTTTGTTTCCAAAAGTGACAACTGAAAAGTAACCAAGAGTACCTATAAATGAAATAAGAGATGGTGGAAATAAAATATTAAAAGTTACGGCCAGCGTACCTTATTAGCGATACTCAATAACAGCGTTTTTTTGTGCTAGCACTGCATTATATTTTTTAGCCGCTGAAGTGGAATGAATTCTTTGTAAACAAGTTAAAAACCGATGTTCACTCGTGCTACTCGCAAGAGTGTTAAGAACTAAAATTGAACAAGGTTTCTAATATCGTCAAGAACAAGTGAAGTTTACGTTAAACTGTGTAGAGTAGATGAGTCTGCGATGATATTGTAAAAGGCACGTGTCGCGTACATCGGCCTTAAGGCTTACCGCGAAAGAAGACTAACTTATATTCGCTGGCGAAAGGAGTTTGTAACAACAAGCTAGTATAACTTTAACTACGTTTAGGCACTCTTTATAGTAGTTTAAATCGAATTTGCTGGAATGTTTTAACCTCGGCTTCGACACTAACGCGTAATTAACTTGCAAGACAATTTACTTCTGCCCAGTTTCATGGCAGTATTTAATTATACATTGTTAAAATAGTTCTTAGACTACAAAGAACCCTTTCAAGAAATTAATTTAAATGTATAAGTGAGTGATCGATTTTTTGTTTTATAAAATGTATTAACTGCTTAATTGAAGAGAAAGAGGTTGCAATGAAATAGAATTTTTACACTCAAACTTTTATAATTTCTACTACAGTAAAACTGCATTCATTTTCTTTGATTAATGTTTATTAAGAGTTACCGCGCACATCGTCGATCTATATATGGAAATATATCATAGCTCATTCGAGAGCAATTACGATATCAATGTTAACGAGCGATCTGCAACATTTTGTACCTCTACTTAGTACCTACATAGCGTCAATCAATCGTGAAGCGTCTACGTTAATTAGTGCTGCGGCAAGACGTCTCTGCATCACGTCTCTCTGTTAAAAGAAACCTTTATAATTATTATAGGATTATTTATTGAAAACAAACATAAAGATGCTTTATACATACAACATATAATAATAAATAACATATAGCATGTATATTATAATCTACGATAAACCTTTTGTATTTTATATTATAAATAGAAACGTAAAATGTAGAACGGCAAAATCGTTTTGACTGAAAATTGAGTAGAAACGATTTCAGTATTGAAATAAAGTAAGCAGTTTAGCTAGAGTATATATTAGTTAAAGACTTGTGCAAAAGAGAACAGGTGGCTGCGGTGCAGTAGCGCGCTATAAAATGTGTTCTGTGCGCTTGTGCAGTGGACATACTTTGCCCTCTTTATCACCTGATAGAGACCGACGATCCTTTGTTCTCGACGCTGTTCTTGAAAATTTAAAAGCGGTCCTTGCACTAAATTTACCTTCGCCTCCCTCGGAACCGAGATACCGGGCGATGAATAAATTATTCCCACATGTAAGCCTACATACATGTATTGAAATGGAGCCACATGAAGACGGATTTTTATGGCCTCCGGGCTTGCCGTTACTTACCCATTAATTATTAAGAAACTATCGTATATTGGCCGGCATTTCGGGTTTGTTTAATTAATGGGTACGTGTGTGTTCGTATCCCAGTTGTCTTCTACGAAAGCAGGTGAATAAGAGATTGCGAGGCTCGAACAACTTACCCATATACTTGTTACGTAGTACAATATAAATCAAATAGTGTTTTAAGGAATAGAAACATGTATGTGTATAGGATTTTGCATACGTATTATCTATGTTGTTGGCTTGACTTTGACATTAACGTCCATACATGTCAATTGCTTTTCAATTGTACCTATGTATTTTTCTAAGAAGGGGGTTAATTTGGTTAACTATTCACGCATGCAAAATGAAAGACGCACTTCAGATGTCTCTGTAAACTTTCTAACCATGATAAAAGTACACATACATTACAATAATGATTAGTTTTGCCATAAATCGTATGTATGGAAATGTGGATTAAATATTAAATAAGCTTACTTTTTATATCTTACACAGATCTATAACTACTTACGTTTAAGAAGCTTATTCTTTAACAATAGTCGTAAAATTAATGTCTAGGTAAAATTGCTAGTTTATAAAAACAATACGTCTACCTATTCAGGTGCGCTCGTTGTCATTTCGGAGCGTGCCCAAAACATTAGTGACATTGCCAACTTCATTGTTTTGGCCTCTTTTGTTTTCACATATTTTAAAGTACACCTACCAAATAGAAAGAGGGAAGTACCAAAATTATTTGCGATATCTTCAGTTATACTTCAGTCAGACTATACGTATAATGTCTATATTTTACATCGCTAAATTAGAACATCTATGAACAAATGGCATACATATATTTGTTGCTCGTAAAATGATGTAAAGGATTATATTATGTTTGTTTCCGTATCTTTGACACAGGTCCCGTGTCAAGTCGTGAGAGCGCAGCGGGAGGGCTGATAACGATAAACTTCCAATTCGGTCCGATATTCTCGTGAATAATGCTCGCTCGTATATTGTGATAGACATTTCGTGATACTCATTATTTTATTGGATTATTCCAATTATCTTGCGATACATTGCTCAATAAATTGTTCCGCTTTCAATTCTGCTTATTATTCTTAAATATTTAAAATATTTATTTACTCTATTTAGACATTTCGGCTTTAAGCAATATATTAGGTACTTTTTAAATTACTAAGAAAAAACCCTAGGTCTCGCTTTAGCTCGTCATAAAATTATTTTATTTAGTAATAAATTTTTACGATTCTACACAATATACGCTATTGCGTCAAAAATAATATATAAGATATATGTGGCCAGTAAGTTCTCGAAGCTCTAAGTGCCCTTGTACAAGAAAGTATCGCGATTTATATCCGATGTTCGCGGAGAATTTTAAAAAATAAAATAAAGAACTTATATTCCTTTTGAATTAAAGATAATATATTGGAGAAATTGGACATAATATCGTTTTTGAAGGTGTATTAATGTTTTCTGTTCCTGTGTTGACATTTGATATAATAGCTGAATTCAATTGGGAAATCTTTTTTTCTTTCGCTATCTATAAGTTGGATAAACCTTTACATTTATCAAAATTTTGTATATTATAAGTAAATACCTAGTAGCTTTTCCAAAATCCAACCTGAACATAAAAATTGGATTTTATTCAGTATTCTTAATTAAAGACGCTTTAATAAGAGGTGCTGGTAACACCGAGACAGCAGAATATCTTTGAATCAACGGATTTAAATTAAAAATATATTAAAAGTAGATCATTCATTTATTTACAAATAAGCAAGTTTGGACCTTATTGTGGATTATGTATTTTTAACTTTTCATGTGATCAATTCAACCCCTTTTCTTGATATAATTTGAGTATTATTTTTATTTACTTTTATCCATAAAAGCTCTACAGCATAGCATTGGTACGACGTTATAAAATATATTCATAGTTCAATTCAACAGAATTGCAGACTAGTCTAATACCCAACGTATTAAAGCCTTCTGAACTTCAGCACACAATATCGAATGTTATAAGCTTGTATTGACATTGACTCGCAGATGGACTTCATATTAAATAGACGGTCTTCGGTAATCCTGATATTAAATAGATTTTATGTTTAAATATTCGAGGGTATGTTTTTTTTTTCAATAGTAGTATAATAGATATAGTTGCAACGGTCAAGGTATACTAAATAAAGTTTTGTTTAAAAAGAAACCGATTATAAAATATAAACTCATCTTCTCACTGAGCACTGGAAGTTAAGTTAAGTATCTTTATTCAATTAGGCTACATATATCTAGTAACACTTTTGAATCGTGATGGTATTACAAAATATTAACGGTTCCGAAAGCAGTTTCTATAGAGAAGAACCAGCAAGAAAAGATTTTTTATGACTTGTCAATCAGTCTATTAACCGATCGAATATCATACAGGAATGTACATTCTCCTATCCGCTTTACCTAAAGCCTTTTGTTAGTAACGGCCATGATGAAATGATATTCGTGTTTTCTATTATGTAACGATTAGCTGAGTGTAAAGTCATTGTGTATTTATTAAATGGGCATAGACTGCAGTGCAGAGAGAGCCTTGGCACAATTTATAGGCCGGCCTGGGCAGCCCGACACAACAGAGTGATCGCGTCGACTGGCCCGATCCCTAATAAATAACTGCAGTCCTCTTTGCACTGCATTATACAAAACTGTCCATGTTTTTACACAGCCGCCGGTTTATTAGACCGTTTGAGGGATGACGCGTCTGTATAAATTCATGCAATGTGATTGTAATGTGCTATTTTTAAGGTATGGGTCTTATTGTCCAATCGTCGAGTGTAAGAAAGGAGGATAAATCTCGTTAGAGCCAATTTATCGAGAACTTTTAATTATTTTATTTTGTGGGTAGGACAAATCCTTTCAATATATATGTACTTAAGTACATTTTTCTCCATCAACCTGTGTGTAATTATTATTTATGTGAGTAGATAAATATGCATCTCCGAGATTTTTAGCTTTACAGCGCACTATCGTTAAAATATTGTTCACCCCTTTAAAATTTTTATGATTTTTCTAAACAGTCGTTAAGAAAAATCATAAAAATTAAATTAGAATTATATTTTCCAAAAAAAACATTGTTTCTAGTGTTATAGAAGCCTTCAAATTTAAAATCTTCAAAATTGGTTCACTTAGAAAACCACATACAAAAAACTAAATTTATCCTTATCACTTTGTCATTTTACTATATACTTATGATCGCATTATTATGTGTTTAATTAATTCTAAGTTGTCCACATCACATACAGATTAATCAGGTCGATAACAGAACAGGACTGTTGAAAAGCAAAGAAAAAATCATTCACTGACCTAACAGTGAATGAAATGTACGTGAAACTTCTGACATTTGTTTGTTAGGAATTGCACAGTCTGAAAACTATGTCCATAAAATGAACTGTTGTTGAAGTGTTTTAAACTTTTATGTTGGGCTATACATATTCGGCTATTACCTCGCAATGCTGAAAAGTCGCTTTTCTGATGTTTGTTGCAGGAAAAGTACGAAATTAAAAATAAAGTTACTTATTACAATATTTCAACAATAGCATTGGCAAGTTTATGTTTCTCATAAACACGTAAGTAAATATATTTCGATTAGTTTTAAAAGTGATTTATGAAAACATTCTATTTTAATTTATGAATCATAATAAACATATAATACGTAAAGATTAAGACAATCAGACCGTAATTGAAACATTCGTACAACAAGGTAATAAGATAATTCAAATTGGCGTTTATAGGAGGGAAAGTTTCTAATATATGGACAGAATGTAACAAAGTTACAAAGCCGAAATCGGAAGCACGTATTCATGTAATAATATAATACAAACTCAATTCTTATCCAAGCCGTAAACCAACAGCGTGTGTGTGAGCGGCTTCAAACAGACCGAAGAGAATAAAGTACGGAGATAACAAGATAATCGCGTTCAGAGTAGTTTCCCGTTGTAACTTGGGTGAGACAATTTAATCTTGTCGACTTCATGGTGCCGGCTCGGCGCACTTTTTAGCCGGCCATTTACGGGATATGGGGTGCCGATCGCAGGAACGATCCCAGCTTTTATGTATCCACTATAGGTAAGGTTTTAAACAAGAAAATTACGCTATTCTTTTTTGAATAATTGTTTTAATTTTCTTAAAAACTTCTATTACAAAGGGGACAAACGAAAATTTTATGAACATATTAGGTAGGTATGATTTAAGATGAAAAAATACTGCTGTTTAAAATATTTGTTTTGTTTTCCTTTTTGTTAACAAATTTTATATAGGTACAACATTTTCTTTTGTTAAAAAAGGTAGTGCTGTAATACGTTCGTATGTAGCTTCCACCGGTTGACTAATGCTTTTAATCGCGTGCTAGTCCTGAGGTAAATGTAGAAGAATTCTGCAGGAACTCTATTAAAGAGAGTACAACCTATGTTTACTTTGGGATTACATTTTAATCTAAAGCTATTTCTTAAACGAACAAACGGGTGGGACATTTTATTGAGTTTAATAAATAAATTGGTTATTGTTAAATGTGGGTAAGCAATAATTATGAACTCTAGACAATATCAAAAAATGTCTAAGAAATCTAAAATTAGTATTAACCCTATACATTTTTTTATTCTCAAGAATAGTAGAATAGTATTAATTTGAGAATGTTTTATATGGTTTCAAAGTGTGTAATAATAGAATTTAATTATAAGACGTTTCAGAAGCGTACGTTTTGATTAATCTAGTATTTGTTTGCAAATTTCCTTTAAAATTACGCAGCTTCTTAGTATTCTATTCAAGTCCCGGGCCTGAGCGTTCGTGTGTCTGTTTAATTAATTAGTCGGTTGCAAATTCTAAGCATGTGGGTGACTTAGAACAATGGACTTATATGACTTTGTGTTTTTGAAAGAGAACTTACGTCAAGCTGTTAAATAGCTGCGATACGATATGGAAATATCCATTGTATAATAATAATGTATGCGTCGTCATTGCTTAATTTATTTATATAAAGCTTTTTAAGTCGTTCATTGAAAATTTAGGAACAAGGATTTCTTTTCACACAATGAGGTAAAATTGTAAGTATATTTAAACCAATATATCTAAGGCATATATCATAAATATTATAATTTACAAAGTCGGCTTATATATTTTTAAAGCGTAGTTTTATAATAAAATAATTCAACCGTGAGGCGGATCGTACCTGCATCGCTTGCTAAGCTGCGGCAATTTCTTATTGGATAACACACAATTCATTTTAAATTAATTCTATTCTTTCTTTCCTCAAATGAATTCATACCTAATTCTTCTATTTAATTTTATAAAGCCATTATTTTACCGACCTTATTAAAATTGTTCCCGTCCGAATACAATTACGCAGCTGAGTTTTTACCTTTGAGACAATCAATGATATTCAAATAGCGACTGGCCAATATCATTTAGATAGGGAACAGTATTTACATTTAATTTAAAAGGGACGGTTTGAATAAAAACGTTAGTTCATTATCGACAGTAGGCTTGCTCTCCAACCGACTCGTTACGGAGACATGGCTTCATGAATTATGTACAAGGATTAAATGGGAGTCCTGTGAAATATCTACCTGTATGTTTTAATGAAAGACGGTAGAAATGCAATTCGCTTCATATCGAATAGATTAGTTCGACAATTTGCTGATCTACGATAGACTTTAATAACTGTGAGGATATTATTTTATATTTAACAGGAATAATACGATATGCTTTTTTGCCACTGTACGAGTATGTATGATTAGAAAGCGCATTTAAATGTCTATAATATTCAAACAAAGGTTGTATGTACGAATTCTCAATCCACTGACTCAACGTAGCACTTGAAATGGTAGAATATAACAGACATAGATATTATTTAGTGAATATAGCATGTAAGGAGTGTTCTAGTATGCTCTGCCAAATCGCTGGCAGTAGTGCTAATAATTTTGCGTTATGTAGATTCTCTCTACCATCAAGTCCTAAATACCATTTTTAAAATGAACCCGTTGAACTAATGACTAACATTATCAACGAGCCCGTAATAATTAGTTTTATTCTAGGCCCAAGTACGAAACGAGCTTAATTTGTTGTTTTTAAAGCAATTTGTGATCAAAGTCCTCACCTATAAAAGGCAACACAAACAGAGGCGCTATAATCGATTTAATGAAAGGGGAATCGAAAGGTCCCGTAGGTTTGCCTTCCTAAATTTACGACTACCTCTAACGTTAAATTGGAAATTCATGCCGCAATAAAAACGCCTTGATGACCAAAAGATTAAAACGGTTTAAAATGAAACTAGTTAAACGTAAATACAATTAGAATCCGGATAGAAATATCGCAAATGGGTTTTTTATTCGTGATAACTCTTGCTAAATTTAAATATCCATTTTATTCGAAAAATACACTGAGTAAGATATTTTAAATTATTCTAAAAATCTCGAAAAGAGAAAACATGGTTTAATTTTAAAAGGCTGATGACGAACGTAATATTTAAAGAGTAAATAAAATCTAATTTGTTATTCCCTTTCTTAAAACGCTTACTGATTCTATTAGCTTGCAGAATATTTCACAGTGCCTTGTATAAACTCGAAACATTTACCTTTGAAATACTTATTTACTATTTATGCTTCTGAGCTGTTTAATTGGCAATAAATCTTTGACGTCGCTTTCGCGTTTTCATAGCATTGATACATTTTGTTTGATGTAAAAGAGTTGGCTTAAGTTTTTACTAAAAAATAGGTAACTTTGCTCTATTAGAATAAGGAATAAATCATCTGATCGAGCAATGTGCAATGTTAAGCTTAATATGCGTTATAAATATTTTAAATATAAGGTAAAACGCAGACAATTTTTGTGGATTAGTTTTAAATTAGAAGAAGTTATTTAACTATTGTAATATTAAAGTTTTCAAGGCAACGTATACACGAACAAAGTATCTAAAAGTTTATATTGTATCCAATCCAATTTTGTAAAAATGAGAATACTTTGATGTATTTTCGCTACGAAATAATAAAATTTCGAAAAGAAGACAATGTGTTGCCTTCATACAATACTTGATTAAATGTATATTAGATAAGATTGAAACAACGTTATTCCATTGTATAGTGGATTTTTTTACATTTTAAAAATATTTTGTTCTTAATAAATAATTTCAAAATGGCGTTTTAAAATATAATTTAAAAGTTTCAAATCATTTCAAAATATAAATGTTAAACCTCTCTTATCTTTTTCTAATTTAATCCTTGTTATTAATCCTCATTTATTAACATTTGAAATAGAGTAGAAGTACAAAATCTAACAGACAGAGCGGTTTCAAGCTTGCCTATTACTGATAGATATTCAAGGAGGACGTACTCTTATAAGCTTGGTTAAGGCGAAGAGGTGACTTGAGAAACGCAAGTACTTTACTGTTAAATATTTAGTGTTCTACAACATATCTTAAAGATATAAAATTAATTTCTGAATACATTAGAACGGAATTAAATTTGATCGTTTGTATATATTTTTTATATATGTACATTGTTTTTGTACCTTAGGCTTGTAGCGACCCTGTCGGGGTCAGCAGGCGGAATTGCGCAAGTGATCCCCCGCTCCGACACAAGGGCTAAGAGTGGCAGAGGGTTTTAGTGGGTATTCCTGGCCGTGCGGCGCGTCTAGCGTGCCGCACAACACCCC
>DWAJ01002842.1:0-16252 GCA_018238005.1 Eurema mandarina
TAGAGTCGATGGAAAACAGGTGTCGAGCTGTAATACAGGCTGGAGGAGGCAACACTTCTTATTAATAAACGTTTTATGAAATACCTTTACTATTTTTTAATAAATCCCCAATTTTTGAACTTGTTAGTTAACTTAAAATCGTGTAATCAAGATAAAATTGTTGTTGTTTTTTGTTTTCACCAAGGGGGTAGACTCATATGGTATCATTTAATAGGTATTAAAATAACCTTTAACCCTATATTTAAAAAAAATGTATATTCTTTTAAATAAAAAGAAAGAAATGATATTTTACAAAAAATGTCCACATGTGCGATTTCATTGCACCCAAGTGTATATTATAGAAAACAACTGAATGGTAAATGTATAGAACTTGTAATTAAAAAAAGGTTTTATTATACATTTAATTACTTAATCTTTATTGAGTATTGGTTTATATTATGATTGAAATGAGGTGTTTATTTTGAACATCAGTAAATAATAGCAATTAACTTTATCAAATCAATTAGCTTACAAAATATGAAGAACAGAATTTCTTTTCGGAATTTTAACAAGTACCATGGCATGAAGATTATTTATAACAATAATTTGTAAAGTGAAATAGCTATGATATCATAGATTGAGTTATTATTATTGTGGTTAATTTAATCCTATGTGTAAAAACCTTAACCTTATAACTATAATTTGCTATCCATCCTTTCATCTAAATTATATTTAATTATTCATAAAATTCTATAGAACTTTTTTATATAATGGTATAGAACCCTCTCCAATCCAACTCATACTTGGCTGTTTTATTTAATTGATAATTTTGATGTATTGTTAATATTTTGCTTTTTTGGATCTTAGTGCAAGCTGACTATTTCTTAGCAAAATTTTAACAATAATTTATGTAGATTTATAAAGAGCCAGTTTTTTGTTAAGCTAATTCCAATGGACAAATATATTATTTATAGGTATTGCAAACTGTTTTATTTATTAAGTTTACTAAGTACATATATCTATTAGAATAAAATTTTGCCCAAAACTTTTTAAACAGAGGAAGAATAAGTTTCTTTATGGTTTTTCAGCTGGAGTGATAGATGAAGACTACCGTGGAAATGTTGGTGTTGTTTTATTTAATCATTCTGATCAAGATTTCATAGTAAACAAAGGTGATAGAATAGCCCAACTTATTTGTGAAAGGATTTTCTACCCAAAACTAGAGGAAGTATCCAATTTGTCAGATACAAATAGAGGTGATGGTGGATTTGGATCTACAGGAACCCAGTAGCTAGTGATATGGAAAAACAAGTTAGCTTGAACCAGTTTATTTTTAATAAAATTATCCAAAAATAGAAGTTTTTTATTGATCTGTTTAATGTTATCTATTGGTTGATTCAAAATAGTCAGTTATACTAGAAATCTTTAAACTATCAACATCCGAAGATTGTGTTTCAGGTGATGGTAGTTCTTTCCTTTTAAGAAATGGTCTCAATAAACTTCTAAATTTATTGTCATTATTTATACCAAATTCACTTTCTGCTTTTTCAACTTTTCTTTCCAATATTTCAACATTGCTTTGCAGTTTACATATCACTTCACTTAAAGTGAAAATCTTTTTTGTTAAAATAGTAATTTCATTTCTATATTTACTAACATCATTTGTAACAGTAGAAGTACAATCATTGTTTTTCATTTTTATCATTTGTAAGACACTGGTTAACTCTTCAAGTCTTGTTATCATGTTGTCAATTACCTCCTGTACTATTTGAAAATTATTTGCTAAATCTAACTTAAAGTATGTAGCATAGTCTTTCACCACTTCTTCTATCATATTGAAGGAATGTCTTAAGTTTATACACCAAAATCAGGATACAAATATTCAAGTACACTCACTAGTTTATCAATTGTGTCTGATACTGCTTTTGATAAGTTCTGAAAAGAAGATGGAATATAATTTAAAAATATAATTATCAATTCCATATTAACACATTACAAAAACACTAGTGGAATCTCATTGTTGAGTTATTCTTCAGATATAGCCAACACATATAGGCCTTACTCTCAATAACTGCGACACAAGTTGTGAAACTGCATAACCATGACATGATTTAGTGCCCATTTCATAATCAACAAATAACCTTTTACTTAATTTGTAATTTATTAGCATGGTTTTTACGGACTTTAAACTTTATATGATCTTATTCCTTCTAAGTTCTAACATACCTTATTAATTTATTTACATATTTAATATCGGTTTTGTTTTCAAGGTCGTATATTTTTTGCTACTGCTTAATGTAAAGATAAAACACAAGCCTTTTAAAATAAAAGAGCACAGTGCGACATTTCGATCAATGTCAAATTAAAGAAAAACATTGTTAATTTTCTGTCACTGAATGTGTATTTGCACGAATCAAGCGAAAGTATTAATTAGTATTTTTGAGAGTGCTCGATATACGAATAATGGAAAATGCAGTTGAAACATTCAAAGTTAGCGATTATGCCGCATAAAGCGCTCTAGTGCTATATTGGAAAACGCGGAATGATATGAGTATACCATTTTGACTGATCATTGACATCCCCAACCCCATTATAATATATATTTTTTATCTGTCAATGTTTGACGTTTTTGAACCTGCACAGTTTACTTCAGTTGACTTGAGTCAATGACAATTGCTATTCTAAGAAATATTCAGGCGATTATTGTAATGGATTTATTGTTGATATTGTAAGTTAATATGCTTCCATCGACTGGTTATTTTAAAGGCATAAATTGTCCATTTTTTGACACCGGCCTTTGTGAACGACCGTATTGTCATTTTCGTCATGTTAAAAAAGATCCACAAAGTGTAAATGGTGACGGCATTGAGAGCGGAGAAATACTACAAAAATTAGTTTCAGCTGCAGTTCAAAAAGTTTTACGACAAAATGAGTCTACTACACTATCTATAAACTCTAAAGGGATAGATGAAACTCAAGATAATTTGCAGCAAATTCCCGGTAAAGTTACATATAGTCCGACACCGATATCAGAGTTAAATAAATTTAATATTCAAACTGAAGTCGAAGATACTACTGATAAGAAACGCAGACATATACCTGTGCCATATACTCCAAGGAAACCTGCTACATTGCAAATTAAGAGACCAATTGATACCAATGGCTTTAAGTTATATGTTGCTCCAAATGCCAAATATACTCCAGGTTCTGAAACACCTCAACTTGATCCTTACACTCCTAAAGGAACAGTAGAATCCAATGAAAAATATTTGCCAGGAACTGAAGTAAAAATACAAGAATATTTACCTAATGAATCACAGACATCAAATAAAAATAGTTATGTTCCTTCAGATAAATATACATCAAAGAATAAAATAATAGAGTACAAACCAACAAATGTCACAAAAAATAATGAAAAGCCTTCTATGAAATATCAGCCAACACCAAAATCACTAGTTCCTTGTTTTTCAAGTGACGAAGAAGAACCAGAGTGTAAGAAACAAAAATTATCAAATGATCTTAATGGCTTTGACGATTTAGGCCCAGAATTTGATATATTAGGCCAAATTCTAGATGAAGAAAGTACCAAGGAAGATGTAAAGTGTAAAGACAAATTAAATGACTGCAAAGAAAATAAATGTGACAAAAATGTTGATGATAAACCGATGACTAAGAAAGAAGATAAATTAAAGTTAGATGAAAAGAAATCTAGACATAAAGATACAAGAGACAAAAAATCTAATGAACATAAATCAAGTCACAAAAGATCTCAAAACGATAAAAAAAAAGATAAACATGGTAGATCTGAAAGAAAGTCGAATTCAAGTAGCAAATCCTCTAAAGAACATCCAAAATCAAAATCATGTGATAAAAAGTCAGAACATTCCAAAAGAAGTTCCTCTAAGGAACGAGATAGAGATAGGAAAAAGCACAAAGATGATGATGATAAGAAGAGAAATTATAAGCATCACAAATCACACAAAAGGTCTAAAGAAAGTAAAAATGGCAGGAAAACGAAAGATAAAACAGTGCCTAAAAGTCATTCAGATAATGATTCTGATGGCTTATCATTATTAGAAAATGAAGCTATTTCTGAATCTGATGAAGAAACAATTGCAGAGGAATGCAAGAGAATTTTTGAAGAATATGTACCGGAGCCTAAAGTAAATAACCAAAATGATATAATCAAAGAAGAGCTGCACACAGAAACTGAGGAATACATACCTACAAAGAAAAGAATATCAAGAACTATAGACAAAAATATTAAAGTATTGCCCAAAGTGCCCATAAAGCCAGATTTTAAAATAAATGCTGCACAAGCTATGGCTGAAAGATTAGCTAAAGTTAAACAATATCATGCTTCAAAAGGTGAATCAGTAAAAAAAAGTATTTCAACTAATATATCTACTACACCTAAACCAGAAATCTCGTCACAATTTTCAACTCCAACTTCTTCAAAAATTCGCATAGCGCATGTACCTTATGCTTCAACCTTATTAACAGCTAAGAAAACTATATCCAACTCAAATTCACATCAAGAGACACAACCTTCTACAAGTTTTACCTCGATACAAACTGTGAAGAAAGGTGTACAGAGAGTTGCCCATATTCCCAATGAAAAATTCATTGATCGACCTGGGGTTTTAGAACCTTTGGGATCTAAAATTCCTGCAAACATTAGATCAACATATTTAAATTTAATGATAGACCAATGCTTAAAGATTTATTTATCTGCTACAGATGCATATGCTAGGGCGCAACATGAGGAATTAGCTAGTAGTAAAAAGTGTAATACTGTCCCAATTTATAAAAATTCCGCTGTACTAGCTATCAGTCGATTAAAAAAAGAAATACAGGAATGTAATGGCATTAAAAAATCAGGAATGAATTGCGCTACACTCCAAAAGTTACCCAATATAAGTATGGAAAAATCGGGTTCAGCTGGATCATGGAGTATTGAAAGTAGAAGTAAGAAAACATATGATGATAGCGAACAATATATGGGTGCCAAGTTGTACAATAATATTAAGAAGTGGATTTTGTCCGAAGATCAGTTAAAGGAAAATGGATTTCCTCGTCCTCATAGTAGTTGTGAAAAAGGTAGAGCTATAATATTTGGACAAAATAAACAAAAACCACCAAAAGGCCTTTTAAGGACCTGTTGCAGATGTAAAAAAGATTATTCTGTTAATAAAAAAGGTTTTCCTAGCATCAAAGAAGAATGTATATACCATCCCAATAATAAATATAGAGTAAGAGGAGAGGTTAAATATCAGTGTTGTAGTCAAGATGGAACATCAGATGGGTGTTGTGTAGCTGAAAGTCATGTATATGAATATGTTGATTTTGATAATTTAAAAGGTTATGTAAAAACTCTTCCTCCAGAGAGAGAAATGGATGATTATGGTGTATACTCTTTAGATTGTGAAATGTGTTATACAACTCAAGGTTTAGACTTGACCAGAGTTACAGTTATAAATTCTTCATGTAAAGTAATATATGAAACCCTTATTAAACCTCTGCATCCAATAATTGATTATAACACAAGGTATTCAGGCATAACTGAAGAACAAATGTCTAATGTAAAAACATCATTACTTGAAGTGCAAGCAACTTTATTGACAATGTTTAATAGTAAAACAATATTGATAGGGCACAGTTTAGAATCTGATTTTAAAGCACTTAAACTTATTCATGACACTGTTATAGACACTAGTGTTTTGTTCCCTCATAAAATGGGACCTCCATTTAAAAGAGCTTTGAGGAATTTGTCCTCAGAATATTTAAAGAAAATTATACAAAATTCTGTAGATGGCCATGACAGTGCTGAAGATGCAACTGTATGTATGGAGCTTTTACAATATAAATTAAAAGAGGATCTAAAAACTAGATGATAGTAGTTTTTTCATTACAATTGTTTGAATTATAATACATAAACTATTAAATATTGGTCTAATGGTAAAGCAGGTTTATTAGGTTAAGATTAATTTGAAGTATTAATTATATTTATGTTGTACTCATATATAACATATAGGAAGTACTTTGCAAATATTCTAATATTTAAAATACTTGCATTACTGTTTATTGAAGTAATACACATATTTCTTATGGAAATATTTTTATAAAATATTTTTCTATATATTTTTAGTTTCGTAAATTGCTCTAGTAAAATTGCACAAGGGTTTATTAGTTGTGCTTGATTCATTAATAATAATTTCAGGAAGTTTCTAAATCCTTTAACCTTTTATATCATATTTATTTTGTATTAAACTGAAATGGGTTTTGAAATAGTTCATTATTATTTTAGTCTTAATACATTGTGCCTTTTTAGGTTTTAAAAATAATACTTAATTATAATTAATAAATATTTATAAAAATGTATTCTTATTGGTAAAGTTTACTATGATACACATCACTTTTTTAGACATCATATTTTTTCTTTGAGCCTTATTAAAATTTAAGAAAGCATAAGATAATGCAAATGTAAAATAATAAAATGCAGGCAATAAATAGGTAAGAGTGTATTTAGTAAATGTAAACAATATAAAACACTTGTACTCAGTTCAGTTGTAAAACAATTGAAAGAAAAATTCAAGACTTGAGAAATTAATATAATTACATTTATTGCAATCCAACAACAATTTTCTTACATCTTATGAGTGAGAGTAACAAAATACATGTTTATGATAGTAGTGAAATTAAGGGTATTAATTGATATTACTTGAATAAAAAAACAATGCCAATTTTGAGATTTCTTTATGGATTTTTTTGCAAATTTTCTTTGTAGATATTGCCTATATTATGGTTAAATATTTGCAGTATTTAAAACTATGATTCTACAATGAGAATAAACCATTAAAGAGTGAAATACATAATGCTAATATTTTATTCCTACTAACATTTAGATTTTATGGGAACTCTTATACCAAAAAAATTAAGAATATTTATTATTTCTGCCAAGGCTTTAAAGGCAGTAATGGTACATTTGGTAATATTATGGTAATTGTTATTTTACACACTTGTCCCAATGATTAACACTTCAGCCCATGTTTTGTAGAGCATTTTTTATTATTTGATATATGGGGCCAAGCTCCCATACATGCCTTGTTAATCAATAAATGATTGTTCCACACATGCTTTAACCCTTTTTTCATATTCTCGTCTATTCTCTTTGTAAAGCTGAGCAGCCATTGAATTTGCAGGAGAATTGGGATTAGGGTCACTTAATAATGACTGAAAAGAAAATAAATCATTAATTCGTATTTAAAATTATTTATAATTGATGTGAATAAAAGTATAAGACTTACCTGTATAGAAGTTAAAATAGCTGACACATCATATGTAGGACTCCACCTATTTTGCAAAATATCTAAGCATATTCCACCATCAGCATAAACATTTGGGTGGAACATTTTTGAAACAAAACGGACTGTTGGGGGTTTGTTTGGATATTCCTCTGTAAATTCAATTGTTAACTTAAATGTCCCATCTTCAAATGGTGTATCATGGGGTCCAAATATTACTGCATTCCAAATCATTATATTGTTATCAGTAGGTGCTCCTGATACCCCTGTTGGGGGATCTTCTTGAAGACTGAAATGTTCAAAAATGTTTAGTTTAATTTATGTGGATTAATTTTGGATTATCTTTTAAATAAAAAATCGAGGTCACAATTCTTTTGTTACATGTTGATTCATCTCATATGTTTAATTACACTATCGCAAATATCTCGATTCATGGGCTTCGTTGAAAGTGACTCATTTTTATATTCTTACTTTTACCGTTATATTAAACACAAAAACAAACAGTTTTAATAGATAAATGAATGACTTGCTTGTACGAATAAGTAGAACAAAACAGAAAAATCGATGATCACGTCAAAGGTACATTTTATTTTCAGAATTAACATACATATGATCCTTATATAATGAATTTATTTATTGTTCAATTTTATTAATAAAACATACCGTTTAAAATCTCTCATTAGACGTCGTCTGGCAGGAGTTGACATTTTGATTTCACAAAATTATATCACTTTTTAATGGAGAAAAGCAGTATTCTCGAATTACTCGTGAATAAGATTTCTTTATGCCATAGAATTCCCACTATGTTTTATTGATGCTACGCTTTTGTTTTTATAATAATATAGCGATTTTACTCGTCACCACTAAAGAAAAGGTTGTCAGAATGACCATGAATTCAGCAAAAAAAACTAGCCATGATCGCTGCGATGCAAAAACGTCACTGGGGATACAGATTATTTAATGGCAAGTTACAGACTATAAAATTTAACACATATCTTTTGTTTCCGGGCAGCCCAAAAAAAGTTCCTAGCGATGTGATTGTTGTGGGATGTAATCTACTGGTATTCACTTCAGTTTCTGTATTGATTTTTTTTCCTGAAATAGTAATAAACACCCATAAATTCAAACTTTCTTTACATTTATTGTTATGTTTACATTTATATTATTATAAGAATATGATTATAATATAGACAGATAATAACGATCATATCAGCTAGGGTGAAAGAAATATTTTGGCATTGCATTTTCCCAGGGTGCTTAAGATTTTTATTTTTTTTTAATCTTTACGTCGTTAAAATTTTGGCGAAACTACAAATTTATAGCCTTACAAAGCATCTTTTTAAAATAAAGTATGAACTAATATGCGAAATGACACAAAATATCTCAACGTCATTCCAAAAAAATATTTTTATAATCGTAGTTTTTCAATTATAGCATTATTCCACATTATACGGTATAATGCATTATGCCGCATAATACCTTTAGTGCTATAATTGGAAAACTTTCGTAACTGTCAATGTCTGTCTGTTATTTGTCACTTGTATCCGTTTGTCAAGTCAAGGGAGACATAAGCACTAATAGACAATATTGTCACAATATTAGGTACTTTATTATTGTGACATTTTTATTATTGATATAGCAGACATATCACATATAAGACATAAATGTAATGTATGTATATTGTATATAAGGATTACATTTATATTACAATTGAATAATGAACGAACAAAATATCAAGAAGCTTACTTTTAACAAATCTACGGTTTGTTTTATACCTAAATAGATGCTAATTTTTTAAGTATTTTAAAGCATTTAATTTATTCTGATAATGTTTTTCAGTTATTTAGTTTGAAAGCAGAATTGTTGAAGAAACAGGAAGAAGTTCAAGAGAAAAAGCAGCTTCCACAAAATAAATTAGAGAATTTTAAGCCTCTAATAAAACCTCCAGAAAGAAATAAAACTGATAGCCAAAAGAAGTCTCTAAGGGAAAATCTGGTAGCTACTGATACAGATGAAATTGAAGTTCATCGAAAATCCAAGTAATATTTTGAATGTATATTCCATTTTAGAGATTATAAAGCAACTTTTAAATACAAGTCTATGTTAAACTTTTTGATAACCTATTATGTGTAATTAATAATAGATTTGATTTATATTAAGGCTTATTATATATTAAGGCTTGTTAATTCCTTTCATAAAATGTAGTTTCCATACTATACATTCAATTTAGATATACACAACTTTAAATTTTAGGGCTGCTCTAGAGAAAAAAGCAAAATTATATGAGCACTTAGCAGATAGCGCTGGAAATTCACAGTTGGCCAGCAACTTTTTGGTAGACTTTAAAGAGAAAAAGCTACAGGAAAAAAATGATGTTATTGAAAATGAAGTTACTAGAGACTCTTATGACAAAGAGGTTGATTCTCAACCAGATATCCTGAATGAACAGGAAAATGAATGGTATGTGTAAAGTGTGTTTCATTGTTAAGATGTTTAATAATTAGATCTCATACATCATCATCAGTACAATTTATTTATATATATTTTAGTCAAATGATTTACATTTTTGGTATTTATTGTTTAGTGTTAGATCAAATAATAATTCAAAGAATTATTTATAGGGTTGAATTCACTGATTGTTTGGGTAGAACAAGAAAATGCCATAAATCTGATCTAGAGCTTTATAAAAAAAGAGATTATGAACTTATGAAGGCTATTTCTGGTAACAAGGATAAAGAAGATGAAGCAAAAGTAAGATTATATAATTTACCTGAAAATTATTTCATTGATCTCATAATGGAGAATTATTATTTATCTATGCCAAATTAATGTGTAAATGGAAAGTTTTTAAGAATGTATATTGGAATTTTTCATCTCGGTATTGCTACAGTAACAGATACTGAAGATGTTGAAGATTATATAAATAGGCTTTTGTGCCTATGGTTCCATTTCTAATTCTTATAGATAATTCCATTTGGGCATAAAAATATAACAATAGTGTAATAATTGTAGTATTATCTATTCAAAAGAAAAACTATGAAAGTAAATGACTTGATCCCAAAACTCTCAGCACTTGTTTGAAATGTTTAATTTTCTTCAATAGATTCTTTATCTATCACACAATTATTTTTTATACATTTACAGACGCCACCTAAGCCAGAAAAACCTTTCCTAGTTCAAAAAACAAATGATTAT
This sequence comes from Eurema mandarina, assembly GCA_018238005.1. Lineage (NCBI taxonomy): Eukaryota > Metazoa > Arthropoda > Insecta > Lepidoptera > Pieridae > Eurema > Eurema mandarina. Next base: position 10,479 of record DWAJ01002842.1, read on the forward strand.
CTACAATCACTGAGGCAAAAATGGGAAGAAAAAGAAAGAGAGTTGTTGGCTAAAGACAAGGATATTCACTATCAAGATGTTTTGTTTGATGGTAAGCAACACATTTTCTGGTTTAAATTAAAAAAATATATTTTTAAGGTTTAATGTGTAGAGATAATTAAGAAAAACAATTTTCATATTTAGTAAGGGTCAGGTCTTATAATGTATATTGTATTAGTATAAAATTATAAAGACAAGATTATCTTGCTAGATACAAAGAACATAAAAATGTCAAGCTATTTATAGTTTCAGAATGTTGCATCCATAAATTAAATTATTAATTTAATTTTATATTCATCACACTTCATTCCTGACTTGAGAATCGAAATCCAGACATTATAATATTTTCTTACAAGGTATATGAAATAAGTAAAATAATAAAAACCTACTTTTACTTTTAGAGGCAAGAATGCATGGTGTCGGCTACTTTTCCTTTAGTACGGATGAAGCTGAACGTAAGAAACAAATGGAGGAATTAAAGAGGCAGCGTGAAGAGACACTCAAGGCTCAGAAAGAAGCTGAGGAGATCAGGAAAAAACGTGATGAGCTGGTCGCAGCAAGAGTGGCTGCAGCTCGGGCTAGGCAGAGGGTGAGAGCTGGCTTACCGCCTGAGGATCCTGAAGGCAAGTATTTCGTGTTAAAATTGGTTAGGAATACGATTGGGAGTATTGAAAATGATGGTAATATTAACGATAAAAATGTTGCCTACAGAATAATTATATATAATCAATAATTGTGTTCTTGAGCCATATTCTACTAGATATAAATATTTTTACTGCGTAATTTGCGTCCCGCAAAACTAATAATCTCAATTATATTTATTTCGCTATTTATTGGAAGTGTTTGACCTTTCTATACTATTTGTTTGATACAGTCTTACTTCTTTATTACAGAAAAGAAAAACGATTTCACAAAGTGTTTACTACAATTTTTAAATGAAAAGAAAAATGAGGCAGAAAGCAAAGCAAAGGAAGAAGAGAAGAAAATGAAAGAAGAACGTGAGAAAGAAAGGCAAAAGCAACGGGATGCTTACATACGCGAGTGGGATATGGGCAAAGAGGGAGTGGAAGATAAGTTCAAGAAATTCAAAGAAATGACCCAAGAAGAATATGTAGAGCAACAGAGATCGAAACGTGTTGAAGAATTCGCTCCGCCCGCATCGTCAAACACTTTGTCATATAATTCTAAGCTTACGTTTGATAGTCACGGTCATATAGTCGACCCAGTTAAAAAAACATGGTCGGAAGTTAGACCTCTAACACCGCCACCGCCTGATATTGGCGATATTAGTAATATAGAAACTAAAGGTCTTTATTTTACCTCGAAAAAACCTAAGGTTTTGAAATATAAAAACTTTGAAAAGGCACAAGAACCAACGCCTATACAAAATGAATTGAGTGATGAAGAAGAAGAAAGCAAGCAACCTGAAAAAAGAAAAGTTGATACAAATCATGCAGAAATTGCTCCGCCACCTACGTACGAATACTATGGCCCAGTACCTAAAACTGCAAAAACTAAAGTTCCATTCAAATCAGATATTAGAGAATCGTATGCACAGGGCACACAGAGCTTAGAGACCAAATCAAGTGGTAGTATTAACTTACCTAAACATTATGACTTTACGTTTGATTAATCTATCAAAGAATTAAAACTCTATTTATCTCAATAAGTATTTTATTTTCGCTGTAACATAAAATGTGTTTGAAATGAAATGTCTACCTTATTTTACCTACACTAATATCACAACACAATGCCTTTTTATTGAAGAGGTGAGATCATAATGGACAACAAATCTAAAGAATCAAGAAAAGTATACATATATTATCTTAAAAAGTAAGTTTAATAGTAATATAAAATAGTATGGTTGTTCCCAAATGTAGGCTTTTGAACCGTATTGCAGAATTTTTGCGGCTTGTAGCATTTTCCGTTGTTGTTTCAGTACTCTCTGTAGTTATAACAATGTCATCGGATAATGAAGTTATTTCTTTATGGTTTTCATTCGCTACGTTTGAATTAGCGCTTTCTTGTAATGCTTCGGCTGTGGGTAACTTTTCACTAGATTTGACTAAGTTATCAGATATAGGCTTCTTATTTTTATTTATGTCGGTTATTTTTATGGTAGTGTCCAACATTGATGGAGTTGTTTCAAGCATTGTTGAATCAGTTTGACCCACATCATTCATTGTTGTAGCATCATTATTGTGAAGCATTGTACTTTTGTATTTACCGTTACCATCGCTTAAATTACTGGTTGTTACAAATTCTTCTCTTTCTAATTGCGTTAAATCGCTTTTGTCAACGGTACTTTCAACTTTTATGTGAGTTATGAATTCCTTTTCGTATAATTCGTTTGTGTTATCTTCATTGTGTTTTATTTCAATAGTCGGCAAATTTGTATTAACATAAGAAATATTGTTTTCATTCGAATCTGTAGGCGTTAATGAAGTAGGATCTTCATCTATGCTTTTTTTTGTTCGTTTTTTGATGGGTTTTTGAGTTTTTTCTATAAGTTCCGCAAACGCTTTTTCATCTCGTTCAGAATTTTGTCCATTACAAAGATCTCCTTTACACGGGCATGTCATCTTCCAAGTTTTAGTTGAATTGCAATAATCTGAGTAACATTCGTCTTGGTAAATTTTAACACAGTATCTGGATTCTGTGTAGGCTAAAAATTTACAAAATCATTAAAATTGATGTTATGTTCTGTTATAGGAATAAAAGTATGTAAAGTTCTTTTTATTGTAAGGTAAGTAGTTGCTGGCAGAAATATTGCAACGACGCAGAGGTTACATATTTCTCAGTGAAGGTGCACCGACCTATAGCAACGACAAGAACCATTTTTAATTTTATTACGGATAATATAGGATATATATTATTTTGGAAAGAAAGTATAGGCTAATTGCAGGTTCATACAGCGTTTTATCTTTCCTACACAAACTACCATTTTTTTAGAATATAACGAGATAATTTCAGTATCAGATAATCTCTATCCAAAGACTGACTAATATCTCGTGGTTGTGTAAATTACGTGGTGCTGTAGCAACGATGGCGCAGTGCAAGAAGCCGGGGTCGCACGTTGTCACGTGGGCCTTAGGCGCGTCGCACGGAGGAGCGCACCGGCTGCGGTGCACCTGTTCCGCCAGTGGACCGCACCAGTAGCATTGACGAGCGTCGTTTGCTGTTGCGTTGCCTGGAAAACATTGCAAAACATCATATAGATTTTAGACTAATACAATTTAGATGAAATTTGTCGTGTTAAGAGTTCGAAACAGACCTCTTTAAAGCTTGGAACGAAACTGCGGTAAATGTCTTGTTTAGCTTAAATAGATAAACATGAGTCATCTGAACAAGTAGGCAAATAAGTAGTTTCAGGGATTATACGTAAAAACAGACAAACAAACAATCAAATTTTCTTCTGTAAAAACACTATTATACTAATATTAGGTACCTATATACATAAACCTAAGTATATAAAGCGGTATTTGTACCTCCCATACCATTTGCACCTAAATCAATTTCTAATTATGAGAAAAGGCGACCTATCTACATACAAAGTTAACAAAGTGGGAAACATAAAAGAATAATATACCTATTTATTAATGTGGTAAATTATTGTAATGTAGGTATGTGTAAGAAACACTCGGGAGCGTATAATCCACACTGACAGATATACGATTAATCTACTTACCTACTCTCATAATACCGTTACATACAAGGTTTTCCCCTGTGTCAAGCTATCGTGAAGCTTTCGTGGGTAGTAAATGTGATAGAATATTTTGGCTAAAATAGCTTTGCGTGCTACGGTTACGAATAAGGACAGATTATAACAGTGTTTGATCGACTTTATGTAGATATTGTAAGTTTGGTACGAATTTAGATTCTGTCTTTTATTTTTTGCTTTTGTTTAAAACATTATTTCTGATATTTGTAAATAAATGAATAAATGCTACAATTCATGTTACGTGTAAAACTTGTTTGAACTTAAAATGCAGGTGAAAACCTTGGCGCGGGTTCTTACTTTGACACGGAACGTCTCAACAGAATCGTTTAAGAATTTAAGGTAAGTGACAAAAGGAATAAAATTCCATTCCAAGATCAACTTGACACCTAAAGTTGGCAGAACTTTGTCCTTTGAATATTTTACTGAGCATTGTGCGACTTCTAGTAGAAACCTAATAATAGGTACTTAATAGATTAATGGAATATATTTTGTTAGTCAAAAATACTGTTATAATTTATTGTACTAAGCTAATTTTTACGCAGAAATATAAAATACTAATGTCTAAAATATTCACCTACGAGGTTGTAGGTTAAAGTGATTTATGAAAAGCGGTTTTTTGATTTATTGCTTTAGTTCCTTACCATTTCAAGAAACTTTTCTAATATGTTCCGCATTCCTATTTGAGCACACTTTTTATTAAGAAAAAAGATTTATAAGTTTGTTAGATCACATGTTTAACTTTCCTTACTTCTGGCTACTTAAAACATTTTTTGATATAACTGTTTACGAAACGTTAGGTAGAAATGTTTTTACGTGAAAAATTTGAACGTGCATGGTAAATCTTAACAAATGCCTGTCAAAAATCCCCTTTATTTTTATTTCTATTTAAAATTCTAGCCAAAATTGTGTTACTGCGTATAAAAGAAAACAAATTGACACGGCTCCAAAATTTTGTCAGCGTAAATGTTTCGATAAAAATCGAAGCGTATTTCTGCTCGCCTTTATTCAATAGTACCGAATCGACGTATGTACTGTGACTACGACATGTGTTATTAAATTTTAAACAAATATATAATAGAAAAATAATTAAAAATGAAAAAGTAGCAAGATGTAGGCGCGTTTATACGTGAATCATCAAGTATTGATGATGAAATAAAATTACGTATAAAATATATTAAGTGATGATTAGGTGTACCGATAAAATTACTGAAATAGAACACCTATCAAATAGAACATCTATCACATACAAAGGTAAATGGTGTATTTGTCATTAAAAGGTCTCATTTACTTAAAGTAGGTACTTTTATAAATGAGATCGATATGGAATATTGATTTCTCGAACCACAAGGAATATTTCCATTTCACTTACGCTTAAAAATTGATATTATCATGGGAATGCGTCAGTGTCTTCCATGGTCAAAGGAAAACGTGTAAATATTTAAAGACGTGTTTCTCTGTTTTATTGGAGAAATGTCAGCTTGTTTTTTAAATTTCTCTTCGTATTGCGTTTTTTAGTAATAAGTGTGGGAATTTTAATATGCGGCTTTTTTATTTTATAAACATGTAGCTCAATAACATACTGTAAAACCTGCTCGCGTCTAAATAAATTGAATTGTTCAGTTTTTTTAGCATAATAGTTATCGTGCTAAGTTTTGTTACTTAGGTACTTCTATGGCCAACCATGTCATGTAATGACGTTCAAAGAAATACAATTATTAAATATGATACCCATGAATATTCTGATTTATTTAACTACATAATAATCCCTAGGTACCTACCTACGTGGATTTCATGACTAAATATAAATAAAAAATAAATAATAAATAAATATTTTCAGGACATTTATACACAGCGCCATCTAGTTCCAAGCTAAGCCGAAGCTTGTGCTATGGCAACTAGATAACGGAATAAATTACATATACATACTTTTCTTTTGTAAATACATACATACAATACATAGCAACACCCAGACCCCAGAAAAATACAAATGTAAATTACAAATATATTTTTCCGG
>DWAJ01002843.1:0-16251 GCA_018238005.1 Eurema mandarina
ACACACAAGAAGAAATAACATAACAAGCAGCAAGAGAAAGAAAATAAATAGTACAACAGGCGGTCTTATCACTACAGTGATCTCTCCCAGACAACCTAAGACCCAGGAAAAGCTGACAAGAGAAAAAATATATAATATAAAAGGAAATGATTGTTGATTCAAAAATCATTTAATACATAATTAGGTTATTTCTGTCGTGTATAGATGTTTTAACACTGGTTTTCTCTGAAAGGGTCAAACCACACGAGACGAATTAACCGAATGAGGCTCAACGTCTTTTCCATCATATTTTCAGTTATGTTTTTTCATTTTATATATATCTATATTATTTGATTATGTAATACCACGTCTTTGCTACCTAATAATCGATTTAAAATAATCTATTTTCGCCCTCGATTTAAAAAATTACGTGTGAACGAAGTGTTATACACATTTTTTTTTCAAACGTCTATGTGTCACTTATGTAAAATACGCAGGAATGTACAAAAACTATGTCTGTGCTATTTAAATATTATTTATGCTAGTTGCTTTAGAACAAGTTTTTGATGTGTAGGTTCACAACAAAAATATGACCCCAAAAATATTTATTACAATTTTATTAAATATCCGATAACGTGAACAATCGTGGTCACATAGAGAATATGTAACACCTACTTACCCGCGGCGTTGAAATGCATTAAACGCATTATAAAAGTGCCTATAAAAGTAACGATAAAGTTCTCGTAATATTATATCCCGGCTACTGTGTTCCAGACTTTTATGCATGTAAGGTCGTGTCAAAGTGAATTGTTATGGAGTTACGAGAAAAAAACGCCGAGAAGAGTAGTTTAGAGCTTTATGGCTCCACGTTTTGTTTTTAGTTTTTTTCTCACCAAGTATCATCCATACGATGCACATAGTAATGTGTTCATACGAGTGTATATGTTAACCGTTCGGCGAAATTGGTATAACTACATAAATTATGTCACAATTTTTAGACTTAAAAAAAGGAGGAAGTTACTCAATTCGACCGTATGTACTTTAATGTTTTTGGGAAATGTTTTATAGATTTTACAAAACTTCTTTTAAACTGATTTTTTTTGACAAATTTTAAATGTTTTTTTCCTTCATGTACCTTAAAACAACTTAATAAGTCTTCATTTAAGTAGGTCTATCAAAAATATTCAATAAATCCACAGCTTATTCCAGCGATTTCATTAAGCTTTAAGATATGAACCGCGCGTATGGTGTATCATATACATTTCAAGCTGCCATATAAATCGGCGGTCTAACATTGAATCTGAGGCGATAAATATTAACAGTACCGTTCTGTTGCATCACTGGTTCACAGCGTCAGGGTGTTTGCCAGTTTTATTTTAAGAACCAGGCGCTAACGGTTGATAAAAAAAGTGCTACAAACTTTTATGCATCTATTTGCCAATTTTTTATTGTAAATATTATGTCTATTGCATATATTTATTGTAATTTTAAAGCAACATGTAATATGTTAACTTAAATTTTCTCTATCGTAGAAGATAATAAGGAAGAAAATACATTTGCAAAATTTACCAAGTAAGATCAATATTTTTTAAATATTGCTCATTCATATCCTCATTACCACCAATAAATAATTTAAAATTAGCTCTCTCGTGTTCTTTACACAAAATTGTAACGTGATCGCGCGGACTTATATTAATAGCCCTCTAAATTTGAATCACACACGTTAATACAATTACATCACTTCGATAACGGCGATTTAATTCGGCCAAGTAGGTCGAGCAAGTGTGCCAACTGCCATGCCTCCCGCGGGTCGAAATATGATCCTGTACCGGCTTCCTTGAAGGTAACTGTACCGCACAATGTCGAGGACGAATGCGTGGTTCCATTAAGATATGGCCATAGAACATACGTTTATTATTTAAGTAATGAGGGTCAACAGTTCGGGAACTTTTTTAACTACACGTGAACTTTCAGTCGTTGTGAGTGTTGAGTTTAAATAGAATAAATATCCATAGCCAGACTCATTTAAAATCTAAATAAAAAAAGAAATTTGTATGTAATTCAAGTAATTGTAAAAAAAAACTCTGCAAAACTAATAGAAACAAAAATACACTGAACATTTTCTTAAAATGTTTGCTTTTGTTGTTACCAAAATAGAGGCCCAGCCTTTATAGGCTTTTACACCATAATCTACGAAAAATCTTAACGGTATTACAAAAAATAACTGAGGACCCACGTAACAGAATACCATGTAAAAGAAATCAAATAACGATTACAAAGAAGTCATAAACCAATACATCCGATATTGACCTTTATTTCTTCGCTAAAATGGGCGATGTTAGCAGCATAACATTTTCAAGGTTTCGCCGCCACCTACGTGCAGCCGCCAAAAAAAGTTTTTGTCCTGTCCATTACACATTGAACAATAAACCGTTAAAGTACTGATGACCCCTTTACGCATGCGCGAAAAGGACATATTGACTTGATAAGGATTTACGATGAAATATTGTCTTTTGAGGGAGCTCTGAAGTCGATTGCTTCGTAATGAGTTTCGTAATGTATTCACAATCAACACCTTCAGATTACAATGTGGCGGAGAAAGAATGCATTTGTTATTGTTATTTATAAATTGTGTAAATCGATGAGTGGATCTTACGTTAAAATTAAAATGTGAGGGTTGTCCGATCTTAGGATTGTTATTAAGTAGTAGTAAGTATAACAAACGAAATAAAATAAAAACAATTATTGTTGAACTAAAACTTATTTGCAATTGTTATTCAAATCGTCGAATCGTTTTATTAAATAAGAAGATTCTTGTTTTATACTCGTATTTGCCTACAAACTGGAAATTAAATATTGATTAGTTTCGGGGCGATGTTTTATCAATTAAATCTCTTTTTAGTTAACTTTATGATTCTAAGAAGCCGTTTATAATTTGTTCTGGTTGCTGTATGGACACGAATTATGATAGGGTTGTTCTTTATAATAAAAAACATGGATATGTGGGTTGAAATTCAGGAAATAACTACTATATAAATTGTGTTACGTTTTTCGTTAACCGTGTAACACTTTTTATTAATCATAAGTTTGTGCGCTTATAACTATGTTAATTTAAACAAGAGGAATTTGTCAGACTCAAACCCGCTAAAATTTCCACTGTCCACTCCAAACCGCGCCACTTTAGTGTGAGTCTAATGTTTCTCCTATGTTTGAGGTTAAGATCGAAACACTTTCTAAGCCGATCAATGGACAAGCACCTGCTTTAACGTTCGCTAAAAAAACACGTTGTGGCAACCCTAAGAACGCGTGAGCAGAAGATAGATCGAATACGGAAGATGCGTGGCCGAGTTGCCACAAAACTGATTTATTTGGGCGGCCGGCGCCGCGAGCGAAATCAACTAATTAATAAAAATAACACAAATTGCATTTTAATTTCAATTATTGCAATGCGATATTCGTTCCGTTGATTTTGGATTCGTACCGATTTGGGCTGGACGGATAATGTGCAGAAATAATTAACTCATTTAATACATTAGCAATTATGTTGATATATTAAACATTCTAGTAGTATTTATATAAAGCTCAAAGATAAGTTAACGTCAAAGGTAATAATATTATATTCATTTATATACTCAAAATTAGGAAAAACATTTCATAGCATATGCTTCTAAAGTTGTACATAAAATTACGAAATTAAACAATTATAAAGTTACTAAATTACAAAATCAGGTGTTCCTCTAGTTTCCACTTCTTTTTTAATATTTGAAATTTGAAAACAATTATATAATTGTATTGAAAAACAATCGCTCGCTATGAGTAACAGTTTTTTAAAAGCGTCTTCGCGGTGATTTATCAATTATCAAGGAACATGGAAGTAATAATAAATTGCCAATTTAAATATTAATGTTTGGTGTGCGTGTACACAGTTATTGGCGATTAAATTGTTTGCATACTGATTTGATAATCGTCGCTTTTCTAAAATTTATGAACCATTCATCATTTTTACGTTCTTTTAAAGATTCTGCGTTGAAATTGAAACTTAAGTTGAATTACTTTTATTATAAAGTATTTCTTCTTCTTAAGGTGGCACTCCATTACTGGAGATCAATCGATTATGTAAGGAAACTTATTAAACTTAACAGTGCCATCTCTCAAAATCGTTAGCTAATCAACTTACTACCTTCATATCAATGAACCATAGAATGTTGGTCATATAAAAAACATACCACCTTTAACTTACTTTAAACTTGCGGTTTTGTAATTAGGGAAATGTTTTACACTTTAAAACATTTCCCTAATTACAAAACCGCAAGCAATATCATATGTTTATGTATGTTTATTAGCTCGATAAATTAAGATAACACCCGGGCTGATGTCACGTTTTTGTAAAAGGAAAATTATATCTAAGCGTCGGGTCAACGAACTAGCGCAGCCTTAAAAGGGACAAGTCGGATCTTAGCGGAAATTGTACATGTGCCAAAAATGTTTCAATGCTTCAAGTGCTTGGAACAATTGGCTTTTAAAGTGACATTGTCACAAGGATACGTCATTGGGTGGCTGTTAATGCGTTTGATGAATGGATGTAAATAAGAGAAAATACCTTATTTTATAAAAGTAAATTTTACAGACTATTTTGTTATTTAATTTTAAGTAATTAGGTCTCGCAAATAAACTAGACTAAAAGTTCAGTAGATCTTGACAATCGACACGATGTATAAACTTTTCTTTTTATAATATTTGTGTATAATAACGTTCTTACGAGACCTACATACAATTAAATTAAAAAAAATAGTATTAGGATGATTCACGGACATATCTGAACACACGTTATCTTAAGATGTGTTTTTAGGAAATTCCTACTTCATTTTATATTTTGTAAATCTTTCCTTCATACTTTTATACCTAGATTTTATTGTCATACTATTATATTTTGTTAATGACTTTAATTTTAAAGCTAACGATGATATAGGATACATTTTTATACATTAACATTAGACGAACAATATTATCGATAAATAATAAATCAAATTGACCTCTTAAGCTGCATGGAATTTAATTTATAATTAACTTGACATTTTTACGAGTATCATTAGCAAAATAGCTTTGCAATATTCAAGTTACGTAATCGATGAGAACAAACAAAATATGCAAAACGTTAATGGATTAATAACTTATTCAAAGGATAGTCAATTTTTTAAAGTCTTATAAAATCTATTTTGTTTTATTATTTTCTAGCTGCTATTTAAATCATTTATTTAGATAATATTTAAATTATTCTTGTAGATGCTAAATTTGAAGAGTCAGTAATTTTTATGAAAATATATTTCTTCTTTATATAGCAGAAAAAAGGATTAATATGAATATTTTATAGGGTAACATTACTTAAAAGGAAGCCAAAATATAGTAAGCGAACGGAAACGCTCGATATTCACCTTAGCTTCATTAAGACAACATTCTCTTAACCGCATCATAGCGTCAAGGTCAGTATTCGTATGCCAAGAAATTATGGTTCTTATTGATTGGTAATAAGGTGTGAGTGAACTTGGTATTTACATAGGTATATGGGAAAAACCCTTGTGGGCAGGATCTGAAAAGGGATTGAGATGATCGCGAATTTCGGATGGAAGATCTTATCATTGTTTTGGGATTAATTTGGTATTTATTTTTAGATATACATATAAAAGTAAAACTGTAGTTTAATTGTTAATGTTAACGTTATAAGAATGAATAAATAGTAAATTATATGTCCAGTGTCGTTACTTAAAACCTCCTAAAACAAGCAATTTATGGTATTATATTATTTATTTAAAATTTTTTTAATAAAATAAACAGGATAATAATTTTCTCACCTGAAACTTATCTGTTTCTTAATTTTTAAAATCAAATTACAATCTGTTTAAATGATTAATATAGGATTCAGGGTAGAGAGTATAAATTTATTTTCAGATGTGACATTCAGTCTCAAAAACTATATAATTATTAAACTATTTCAGACGCTAGCAATCTTAGTAAAACTGTAGTTTAATTGTTAATGTTAACGTTATAAGAATAAATAAATAGTCAATTATATGTCCAGTGTCCTTACTTAATACCTCCTAAAACAAGCAATTTATGTTATTATATTATTAATTTAAAATTTTGTTAATAAAATAAACAGGATAATAATTTTCTCACCTGAAACTTATCTGTTTTTTAATTCAATATCGAGTTCTTCTGTTTAAGGGTGACACTTTTGTTCGAGAAAGAAACAATATTTTTAAAATCAAATTACAAAAAGTTTAAATGATATTAAGTATAATATAGGATTGAGGGTAGAGAGTATAAATTTATTGTCATATGTGACGTTCAGTCTCAAAATACTATATAATTATTAAACTATTTAGCTAAAGACGCTAGCAATCTTATAATAACTAAAAATATTCAAGCTTGTGTAAAATTACTGAACCATTTCTGTTAAAGCTTTAAATAAATGTTGGGACATTATTATTTCGATACAAACACAAAGTAAACATATGCAAGTAAATGCGACGTCCAAAATCAATCACATAGGTATCAGCTAATTACATAGTGTATGCGAGGAGTAATATTCGTCACCTCTGTTGTAATCGAATATTGAATTGGCTGCATCTAGGCCATTGCCACGTGGTGACACGATCGCGGCATAAGGCTTCTTAGACACGTAGACAATACTTCTTATTTATATGATTAAGCCTATATGGATTTTGATGTAATTAAAAGATATAAACATGAACGAACTCGAAAATAACACATTTTTCCATTCTATTTTTGTGTTCTCTGGTAATAGAAGTCTTCGTATGGAATTTAATAAACGTGTCTGAATTTTTTTTTAATATTGTAAAATAGTCAATATTGTTTTATTAAGCTTGAGCTGAACAGCAGAAATTATTATTTTCATATTTTGATTATCATGTATCTAATAATTTTATTACTGTAAATGTGGTAACATAGAATGTTGATTTAATATCTATGTATTACAGAATCACGTGATTATATATATGAACATGAATAATATTACTTTAAATGTGCATAAAAAATATTTGTACGTGGAACGATTATATATGATTCACGTATGCATAATTTCTTTTCGATAATTCGTTTAAGGTCACATTAAGATGGGTTTCCGAAATCCTGATTCACCCAAAAGATGTCTACGCGTGACCTTAGTATTTATGACTGGTCATAATTTGGAGGCTGTAGTGTTAGGAATGCGTCACTTTTAAATATTTTTAAAGAATAAAATTACGTGGATCGGGTACTATTGAAATGAGAAAAAATTGTTGATTTTAATATGTAGTTTAGCATATAAAAAACAGCATAGATGTGAACAGCTAGTAGTCTGTAAAATGTAAATATTATACTATTGTATTTATATAATATTGTAATAATTCCTTTCATACTGGTCTAAATCTTTCAAACTAGTATCACTACATTTTTTTTTAACATTAGCACAACCATAGTATGTACAATATTATAAAAAAAAACTAAAAAAGGAGATGGTTACACTGAGCGCATAACTTTCAACTTCCATCGCATAGTGTATACTGGCCTTATGTCAAATCACACTTGGCGCAGTTTGACACGGCGTGTACACTGTCTGTCTGTAATTGCGGGAGACGTGGGACGCCAAGGCCGCGGTTTTAGATGTGTTTATTGTTAGGTAATAAGGCTATAAGGACAGGAGGAGGTATATCTCCTATAGGGTACAGGTAGATAGGAATTTGAGGAGGTTAGTGTAAGAGCGGCAAAGAGGAGGTACAATAACCAGGTAGATTGGTGCTGGAAATAGTTACTATTTAAAATATCCCACGTCGCGTCGTATGAAAGCGTACATTTTGACTTTACTAGATATTTCTTTAAAGATTGTTATGTATAAGTTATAAGAACCTTAACAATGAAATTGTTCTTACTTTTTTGTTCTAGTACTCGCAATATCCAGATGCTATATAGTGTAAAAATACAAATTTTCCGCAAGAATAACTTTTAACGTTGACTAAAAGCCTGCGTTATTCGATACAGCCAGGGTGTAACTATACAATTTAAAAATCTTCACCAATTCATTTAGAAACATTTTTTAATAATTACTACTCGTACATACTCGTTCTATTTATCCACATTTGTAATCGTATACTCGTTGCTAATGTGGGTCACTGTGTCCGAGTCGTTATCGGATCAGTACGACTTGCTGATTATATTAAATGCGTAATACCTTAAGGTACTCGCTACTCTAAATTTGAATAACGGGTTTACATTGATTTTTAGTACGAATTACGATATTATAGATATATATTAAAACATACTAATAAATCTAAGAGTGCCTTCAATACTACATAATAATGTGTTTAATTTATTATACTAAAATAAATTAACACCTTTGTATTTAGTAAAATGGAGACAAACATGAAGAACAAGAACTACAGACATGGAGAAGTCTCGTACTAACTAGATATTATCTTCAGATATGAAGATGCCGAATAAGATTTAGTAAAAAAAATAATAACTATTAACAGTCTTCATACGATAAAATGGTGCCAATAACCGCCAATAACAGGAATTTCTTTTCGGCTTCTGTGTTTCCCAAAGATTACTATTAATCTATTTTATGGCAAGGTTCTTCTTCTTCTTCATCTTCTTGGTTAAATGGCAGTGCTGCGTTATCGCAATTTTGCCAATGTCTAGTAGTTGTAGATAAAATAAGTTTGAGGGTCGACATTTGGTTGTGGCAATCAGCTACACGTGCTTTCAATACCACAGCCAAATATCGACCCCTATGGCAAGGTGGATAGAAAGAAAAGTAGATATGGTATCTAATATAACGCATCTTTACTTACTACCAAGCTAAAGTATAGACTTTAGATCAAACGTTCCCTTATCCCCCAAAAACACCCTAAAATAATACCAAAACTGACAATCATCGTCTATCGATTGACGCTTTAATCCTTTTTTACTTAGTGTTTAAATTTACCGTCAGCTTTATAAACTGTTTTTTACCGAACCTCAAATAGCTTTACTATTTGCGTAATCTCGTTAGAAACTAGTTTTTATACATCTCTGTTTGTATTGAAAAAATATTACCTTAAAATGTATAAGTCATAAGATCAAGGATTCAGTTCAGGAAAGGCCTAGAGTGACGTTTCAGAATTAAGTTGGGTCATTTTTCGACCTTTGCGGTGTGGGAGAAATGACATACGTCATTACATCCGTGACATACCTATATGGGGTATGGTCTAAAGTGTAAGTTTATAGCGAGTTGGGATGAGTGTTAAGATATTTTTTTTATAAAATAAGCGGGCAAACGAGCATGAGGGATTCCTGATGGTATATATAATATGTTCTTTATAAGCGGTACCTCTCTATAAGCTTCCTGGCTCTTCGTTAAAACATATATTGTACCTCCACGGACTGTTCTGAAAATATGTGAAAGAAATCAAGAATTTTCTAACAACTGTCCTTATATTTGTTAATTTGAGATTCAAAATTGAATTTAAATTTATTTTTAGTAAGTCACTAAATCATTATATATATTTCTCACAACCAAGATTACCTACAAATCTTCTTGTTTTTTCTGTTAGAATTATGATCCTTGTCTTTGTTCACCAATCAATTTCAAAGATTAAAATAAAGAATTCATCGCTATGTCCCATATCTTGAACTTGTGGTAGCTAACAACCATCGCTATCGCTCATAGTTTGCGCTCCAATCACCGCCGATAGCAAGGTGATTAGTATTTCGGGCGCGAATGGTGGGAGCGCGCAGTCTCTCGCCGTCAGCCGACCCGTGCGCCCGCCGCCGCCGCGCGCACCACACTGACCTTTCGCGCGCAACCCCCGAATTCGAAAATAGAACACCGTGATTTTTCTTCTAAATTTGTGATTGTGATGTGCCAGTGACGTTTGCATACCAACCTCCTTTCACCGAGCTTAGCAAACGGTGAGTCCGGTTACACAATTCATCCCCATACACGGAAGTTAATGTTTATTTACACGTAAACCACGGAATTGCATACAAGTTATTAAAATGTTAAATTAACTAATTGTAGGAATGTTACGCAGACTGTGGTAAAAAATGCTGCATTTAATTATATTGTTTCATTGTAATGGCGGAAACTATTGTCATTCGTGTGCATAAGAAAGACATCAACGTGTTCACGTGCGGCGTTTAAGTCTTTTCTATGCGTTTGTTTAGCTTGAGTTATTGCTCAACAAATGTTAACAATTTTTGAGATTCTATTTTCTATTTTAAAAATATAAACTAAGGAAATTAACCTAAATTAGATTATTACAAAAATAAATACATTTTGAGTAAAGGAGAACAACTTTCTCAGAGTCTATCACCTTACGTAATACTGATACACCAGTGATCTATGTATCATATATCTAATAGGTATATAATGCTAATAATATTATTCAATCGGCAAGGTTTTTACTGGTGATATAATCAGAAAAATTCGCAGTTTCCCAATACCTGTTCGACTCGTGTCGTAACGTCGCCTTGAGACGCAAGACATGTTTATTCCTTAATATCTTTGCATAATTTTAAATTAATTATACATATAGTATTGACTGAATATTATACGAAAATAATGCTCTTGTGACCAGTATGAAAATGTCATGTTGATACGGTGGACATTGATTGGATTTAATTATTGAAATACCCTTTAAATTAATGCAACTCTGATGATGCGATATTAGTTGTATACAAATCTTGTTTTCATAGTTAAGCACTGCCCAAATTTAAGTAAGTATTCTTTAATCGCAAAAGTTTTTAATAAATCTTTAAAAGACGAAATGATTTATTAAGAAGATTTATTAAGAAATAAAATTATTTAACTTAACGCTTTTATTAAAGAAAGCTTTATTTTTCTTAACAAAATGATTCTTCAAATTTACAACCCATAATAAAGCATATAAAGTAGGTCAATATCAAGCACCATACAACCTGACGGACAGATGACGGTTAATTAAATGTACGAGAAATTATTTAGCTGTTGCATCTTTCTTTTTAAGAATTTAATTAATAAAGGTTTTTATTTCATATAAAAATAACGATGTTTTACTGTTAACTCATATAAGAAAGTTTAAAAGATAGCCTATGTTCTTTCTGTAACTAGAGTACTTAAATTTCATTAAAAACAGTTTAGTGGTTCAATCGTTAAACCGTTCAAAAGTCATTACTTCTTTGTACTATCAGTAGGGATTTATTATAATATAATTAGGAGCGATTATTATTTTTTATATTATATTATTAATACATTGCTAATATTATTATTATTGGCACTACTAGCTACCTCATTAACTTTCAGTTATTTAACTTAAGCTTTAACGTTACTTATGAGATTCATCATGTTAAGTAGCTAATTCATTAAATTATTGACGGTTTCGTCTATGGTTGATTTTGGTTATTTACATTCAGATATAAATTGTTTTATTCTTTATTAATTTCTTTGTATATTTTACCGTACCAATTATAAAAGACTTTAGTTATGAAAAGACTTAAATAGTTTTATACTGAGATTTTTATTAAAAATTGGTTTCACTTGAGAAGCATAGTAATTCTGTTCAACTATTTATTTATATTTAATAATAACAATATACGTATTTCACAATCGATCAAAATTCAATTATACATAATGAATTAATTAGTAGTATTAAGCAGAATTACAAAGTTAGTAAACATCAATTAGTGAGCGACTTCAAAATTTTTTAAACCATCGAATATTTTGAAATAAAATATTTTGAAAATTCCACAACGTATATTATGTTTGTCTGACTGAACTGTATATAATATGAACATACGTCATATATAGCATGACTTAATCTAATTGGTAAATAGCTCAATAACAAGGCTACGATTCATCAAACAAATATAGACCTTTCGTGACAGTCTAGGTATATAACATAGGTATGTAACAAATTCCCTATTGACTTCACCGTACTTAAATATTCCAATACAACCTGCACACCTAAATTCCTACATATACACACACAATACCCAAAACATGTAATGTATATAAATAGAAAACACATTCGGTTAGCGAATCGAAAGTCCCACGATTAGCCCATCAATATCGCTTAACAATAAAGCCTTTATCTTTCAGTAATAAGGTCGATTATTGCTTGTAAAGCGAGTATAAAAGAAAGCTAATGGTCGGTAACCGTAACGTTACCGCGTTATTTGTCAAATTGTACTCGATATATTGTGTGGATGAATTACGAGAATTTAATATTGACACCTATTTAAATTGGTTGGACTATGTACCTATATGTTTATTTTTTAAAAGATAACTTCATACGCCCTAGTAGTGAAATACTATTGATATCCATTAGTTATTTAAAATTATAATTATTTTAAAGAAATACTTGATTATTCATACATTTTTATAAACTTAGTGTATTGTGCCAGTAAGTGTTTTATTTGTATAATATAATTATTGTTATTAAAAAATACAACTTTTGCATGAGAACATAAACAATTATTCGATGTATCTGCTAATAAGATTACGATTGAAATTATATTGCCACTTTAAGTCTAAATCAAATTTAAATTTAAAATGAAATATATTAAAGATGATCTTTAATGTACTCTTATAAATTGTTTATTTATTGTTTATATTCTCAGATTATTTTATTATATATTTTTTTATTTGAACTAAAATTGTTAATTTTAAATTGCGTCATACTAAAGCCGTTACACATAGAGTACATATCAAATTATTCAAATAAGAAACGCGTTCACACAAATGTATAATACATTTCCGAGTTCTAAGGTCATCGGAAAAGACTAATTTTAATATACTTTGCAGAAACCATTATCTACTTCACGATATGTGAATTCGTGTCTGATTGTCTAAAGCAATTGTGAACTTTAACTGTATTTACATATGATTGATTTTAGCTTGTGCTCATCATATATCCGGCACTTTCAATTTTCTAAATTATCATAAGGTACGCGGTTCTGCGTAATATTAGGTAAACATGCGTTTTAATTGAAAATTAACTTGATTTTAACAGATTCATTTGGCAAAAAGGCATTTAAGCCAATATTGAAGGTATTCATAATTTTTAAATGCAACTTATCTATTTGTTATTTTTGCGTTTTGAGTTTATATATTAAGTAATTTTAACGTAAAAAAATAGCTATAATTGAATTTAGGAAATTGTTTTATAAGGTTAACTTGCTTTGTTTCAAAACGTATAATAAGGATCTATATATAACAATATTTGTCGTTAAAATAAGTATGTAAAGAATCTCGTTAGTAAATAAAACTCGTATGTAATAAAAACATAGTAGGTAACTCACTCGCTAGATATAAATAACAAGTTGCGAAATAGATATCCATTACGACAGCAAGGTAACTTGACCTATGAGTTCCATAACGTAATAACGACTATATATATGATAAAAGTTGAGCCCGGTTTTACCCGCGATTTGGATATTGTATCTATATATATAAAACTAGCTGCTACCCGCGAATCCGTCTGCGTGGTATTTCATATTAACTTTGACCCCCTCTTCCCACTCTTATAACCATTTTTTCCAGTTAAAAGTAGCCTATGTCCTTCCCCAGACTCTAGACTATCTATGTACCAAATTACGTTCTGATCGGTTCAGTAGTTTTAGCGTGATGGAAAGACAGACAGACAGACACACAGAGTTACTTTCGCATTTGTAATTTTAGTACGGATTAGAAACTATGTGACTGACTGTCATATCAACGCACAGCCTAAACGGCTAAATGTAGGGACTTGAAAGTTGGAAGGGACATAGCTTAGGTACCGTAGAGGTGCAGTAAGAAAGGAATTCCCGAAATTCCCACGGGAACGGGAATGACCGGGAAAATCCTCTTACCTACTAAGGAGGCGGTTATGTTGGACTCGGATGGACTCGCGAAGATGCTTCTCAACGTCTTTCGTATCACGATGAAATTGGCTTTGGGTAAGAGAATTTTGAAAATCGGTTCAAGAAAACCCAACAGATACAAACACGTAAACTATAATTTTTAAAGATTACAGATTATACAAAAATGTTATACTTACGTTCTAAAAAGTTAAAAAATCAAATGCATCATTATCTTTTTCGTACAATATTACTTTAACTAATTTTCAAGCAATTTTGTTAAACTGATTGAATGATTAGGGTCTGTTTAAATTTTATAATAAGGTTAAGGGAAACTCATTATTTTAGTTGCCGTTTTAACAAAAATGTTACTTACAAAATATGTATTTACATATCCAGTATAATAATTTATTTATTTATTTTAGATTGCGTCACGAAATTCTAGGTATACATACATATACAATAATATACACAAGGTTGTGAGAATTTTACATAAAAAAGGAATATTTCATGCATTATTATATAAAATATAAATAATAAAATAAAAATACAATTAAATTAAAAATATAGATGACAATCACAATTATATTCAAAATAATACAACCACAATTATTGCATATTATGTACTATGTAGTTTTTATTAAAAGCGACGCCCTAGATTACAGGAAAAAAATTCTAATTTTACAGCAAAAACTCAGTTTTTCTACTGTTATTTCGTATTTACCTAATTGCGTATCGCTCATATTTCCTCGTGGAAAGAGGAAATATACATACGTGTCTAAATGACGTTTAAATTAAAAAAAACTAATAATTTATATGAACCGAGAACTTTGACAAGGAATTATTAGGCTCTCGGCCGTGACCTTAAGTTGACCGTTCAGAAATCACTAAAACGAAGATGTTCGCATGATATTTGTTAATAGCCAGTCTCGAAAACTTAATGAGACGGTGAACAATATGCCAAAAATATAGGTATTTTTTAAAATGCCTTAATTTTAATTATAAAATGAGCCGGATCTACTGAACCAGTTTTGATGGATTTCACGTTTCGATCAGAATACACGACGCGGGTATAATTTTTATTCAAAATTATTGAGTCATTGATAACATCTCGACTTAATTCGATCTTCGTATTATTATAATAATTACTGAAGCTGTCTATAATGTGTATGTTTTATTTAAAACAGATTAAATGGGCTTTTTAAGTAACAGCCTGTCTGTTAGCAATCTTATCATTTCGTATTACGCAATAAAATAATTTTCATTCAATATATATTTCTATACTTGTATGTAATCAATCTTGGTACATTAAAAACCTATTAATAATACGTATTGGTATAAAATAAATTATTAAATTCATAGAAATAAGTCTTATTCGTAAGTCTCAGATAATGTTTGCATAAAAAAAACACGTGATCCACTTTGCGTAACAAAAACCTTTAGATCTTAACGACAAAGTCATAAACATTTATTATAAATTAAAAAGTTATTGAACTTTTACGTCAAATGTAATTAAATTTATCTACTTTATGAATTTAATAAAAAATAAATTACAAATTGGAGTGCATTGGCCTCTACTAGTTCATGAGAAAACAGTACTCTCATAGAAATATTCCTACTATGAGTGACCAAATAATGAAGCTACATCAAAAGATTGAGGCAATAACGATATCCTGTCAACATATTTTGTTAATCTGGTTTACATTGAAAGGTCGTTTGCTTTTATTTTTTATTAAGAAATTATAAGACGGACGAAATACGACGCTATGTTCATACTAAAATAGTCTAGTTGTTAGTAGTACCTACAAAATAAAGTGTTTACTTATCGATATTAATATTATTAATGTAACATAACATGTAGTGCCTTTTGCCCCTGAACTGTATTACACTTTCCTTATGTCTAATTTTATAAAACTTATATGGATGAAATAATTTTTTACTAATAAAGCTGCTGTTCCTGCTTATACCTCTTTATTTACACTTTTAACGTTTGACTCTGAAATTAAAGATATAAATCGAGGTTTATTATCTTATTCGATACATAAAGATTCCTAAAAAAATATCGTTAAATTTTCACAACACAATTCATAGATTATTTCATAGATATTTTAGTGATATATATTTTTAGCCATAAGGAAATTCAATGTTTTAATGAAAGATTTCGAATCGGTTTTGTAGGTAAGTTGTTTTAATCAACATTGTATTGCCTCCGGCTACAATTAATCTTGTTTTAATTAATATCAGTGTAAGTTTAGTAAGTAGCCTTGAATATTAAATGTTGGCTGTTCAGGAAACGGAATAATTTTGTTTAAATATATTTATTTATAATTAATTTAATATAAATTAATATCACGTGATTTATGATTGACATTATTTAAATATT
This sequence comes from Eurema mandarina, assembly GCA_018238005.1. Classification (NCBI taxonomy): domain Eukaryota; kingdom Metazoa; phylum Arthropoda; class Insecta; order Lepidoptera; family Pieridae; genus Eurema; species Eurema mandarina. The sequence continues at coordinate 16,217 of DWAJ01002843.1, forward strand.
TTTTCACGTTGTTTATGAGTAAATGTTGCTTATTA
>DWAJ01002844.1:0-16250 GCA_018238005.1 Eurema mandarina
AATTCAAACAATTTTCATACTTTCTGTAATAAAACCTGTCTTTTACTATACTAGGCTGATTAAGATAAAATGAATCGTTTCATTCACATTAAAAATTAGTGTAAAATTTGAACTTTATATTTAAAAGCAGAACAAGTCGCTTTTAAAATACAATTAGAAGGGCTAATTTTAACAAATCGTTGAAGGTATGTCGTAAAAATAATTTAGTGTCCCGACGAAACTAAACACGGGTATAACCCGGCAGAATTACGGAGGTCTGTTTCGAGTACATGGGTATAATACTGCAGAATTGTGTATGCGTTTTTCCATATTTGAATATTATAGCGGGAAATTAGTTGTTGGCTTAGTAGGGTCGCGAATATGTTGCCATGTTTTAAAGAAAAGAAAAGGAAGGTTCTGTGACGATTTTATGTGCTGGTAACACACTCGTGATGTAGCGATTTATGTGAAATGTTTAATTAGGTGCATTTTTTATTATTATTAAGTGCGTAGTGGCGTTTAAACCAGTGGTATATAGCTATGTTTTGTTTTTTTATACAATAATGTTTGTAGCTCTATAACGATTTAAAAGTTTGGCTATATTTACCTAGTTAAGTGAAAATATAAAAGACTGGATTATCTTATTTATAAGGATCAGGATTTTATTATAAAACTTTACCAATATAGGTATATAAATAAAATCTAAATAACAAATCGAGCAATTTGATATTCCACGCCAAAGGTGCAAGACACATTTTGTAGAACACAAGTGTCGCAGAGCGCCCGCTTTAACTATAGACGTATAACGCATAGACTGATACCTTAATAATCGGTCCGCCGTAAGTGGAGCCAAAACTGTATTTATAGGTCGCGTCACGAATCTTTAGCGCTGAACGAGACCTGCGCAGGAGTCAAAAATAAGGTATCGAGGTAACGACGCGGCGCCTTGGCGCGTGATCGTCATGTGCGCGAGCGTTGATTGGTTGTCCCAGTCGTGTTGTTTTCCTCGCACCAATACGTAAATTACGAGCGCGATTCTACCGATGCGCAGCTGTTCTCGTCCAGCGCTAAACATAAATGACGCGTACTATAAGTAAGTGTAAAAAGCACGTTCTTATACTCGATGACAGACACACAACCCCATCGACAATATTGCTGCTATAAAAATTTCCCCTATAAATGTGGAAAATTGAAATATTCGAATAACATACAAATTTTGAAGCGATACAGCGACGATCTATGTAAGTAGACAAAATTGTCTACTTTGAAATGGCTTCACTTTGCGTACTTATATATCGGTTCTAGGCGTAATTATTCTATGGCGCCAACTATATTCAATGAAAATATCACCCGACGTTTTCTTTAAGTTTTTATTTTTATTTCAAACGTAAAACGTGCATGTTACTGAGCGAGCGCGGTGCGAGCTTGAAACATTTTTCTCACAATTTTGTCGGTAAATTTTTGATAGGAAAATTCCTCACGCGACAAGCTTGATACAACAAATTTGTTTTGCCTGTTTATTGGCATCAGTTTATAAACATAAAACATTTGAGAAATAAAATATTTAATATTTAAAATTGACGATTTTAAAACAGCATCTGGTATCATGCTAAGCAGAGCAACGAGATAAATTACGTAAACATGGATTTATTTTATTATAAAAGATAATAAAATCACATTTTTAATCGTCTATACCTTATATTATAATATTATCCTACTAATTATAAATTTGAAAGTTTGTGAAATTGTATGTATGGATACGATAAAACGGCTTGATCGTTTTAGTTGAAATTTGGTATGTAGTTAGATGATACCCTGGATTAAAACACAGGATACTTTATATCGCGGTATTGCCCCGGGAACGTGAACTACGCGGGTAAAACCGCGGGACTCTAGTATCTTTACAAAAGTCTTTATAAGCAGTATCACCAAGCAATAGTGTTAAGTCTATTCGAACAACAATAGATTCAAGTAATGGAGGATTCCGTGAATCTCCGCCGCGCCGTCCACCCAAGAATAGATTAATCTTTCAAAAGCGCGGACAATCGCGCTCAAAACTGCGATTATATGAACGTTAAAATCGTGCCTTTCTTCGCGGACAATGTGCTTGAAATTGACTTCGGACTTCGAGGCAAGTCTGCTGGGTTTCTTAGACACGGATCTGTAGAGGTGCTATGAACTCTATACGGTAAGACAGAACGTTTTGCAGCTTTGCTAAAGATAAGCTTATAAGTTATTGGTATTAATAAAACTGTTATAGTTAATGTTCCGTTGTTAAACCTGCGGGGAGACACGGGGACAGCGCCAACGGCGCGCGCGCGTACTATCGCGCTTAACTAGCGTGACGTAAGCGCTCACGTCACAGCTAATTAGTAAGACGGGTCGCGGAGCGTCTGCACCAGTTGTACGACAATCGTCAATCGGTCTAATTTTTACATAAATATGTAGTTAATAAAGGATACTTAAATTGATTCATTGATTCACTCACTCAACAATATAAATGTAACGTAGTATATTATATGAATTTTTTATGATAAAGGTAGATGTAACATCGTCTTTGTAACCTGTAATTACTAAAGCAGGCTTTTTGTTTATTTATTTTTAATAATAGAATTGCATTTTTGTCACATGAGTTAAAATTTATATGAAATTTTTCTACTCGAAAACGATCAATATTACGATAATCGTCTTTTATTATTAACTCCCTCGGTGTTGTTTCTGAATTATTGGGGGAGGTCCATACATTTTAAAGGTTTAAGAACCCCAGCATTTTATGAAGGGGGTAAAATTGAGCGATTGTTGGACCTGATTATTTTTGCTAGTTGCTACAATGGAATTGTATTAAATTTGTCAAGATTTTGTACTGTCTATTTTACTTTTAACCGACTTTAAAAATGGTAACTATTTTACACTATATTATGTACCTATAGTGCTTTTTATATGCTTGCTACGCTTTTTTAAGTTATTCATGTATTTTGTTAATTATTTTTTATTCTTGTGATGTAATTTTAGGCCATGAAAAGTTGGGCTTTTGGATATCTTGAATAGTATTATCGAACAATAAAAATTATCGAGTTCATATCGATTTGTATGTTACATACATTTTATTAGAGCCATAAAAGTATTAGTATAGAAAAGTGTGGCGATAAGTGAAAGGTACCAATGACGTAGATAGTTAATAAATTATTTGTTTTAAAATTTCGACCATCTTTCAACCGGCTCGTTGGTCTAGGGGTATGATTTTCGCTTAGGGTGCGAGAGGTCCCGGGTTCAAATCCCGGACGAGCCCGCAATATATTTTGTTTTTTTTTTATTTTTAAATGAGTTTATGAAAACAGTTTTTTACCAAACAAGTTGTGTGCCATGGTTACAATTGCCGATTTTTAATAAACGAATTATTTTTTTGTATTTTATTTTTTATAGTTATCATACGGAGATGATTATTGGTTCAGTAGTACAATTGGGAATTTATATCACTTACGTTTTACGCTTTCTTTGGGATGCTATTTCATTTTTAATTCTTACATATCTATTTTAACTTTTTCTTGTATATCAATAAATAAAATATTAAATGTTATAATTATCACTATACGACGACATATATCGACATAATATTACAAAGCCAATTATAATATAATCAATAGGTTAGCATTTTTGCTATTAAGTAAAAGCTAATTAATTGAAACTTTCACCACCTACAAGGAAATAAATTCCTTAAACTATTTTAAACTAAGTTTGATTTAAGTTCAACTTAAATTAGCGAGTCAGGCTTCTATCTACCAGGTACTTTGATAAAGACATTTTTTTAAATACAGAACATATTTTTTAAAACTACTAAATAGTTTTTTTATATAACATAAGTGCGTCACAACTCACATAACATTAAACTTTGAGGTAGAAGAACTATAACTGGACCGATTTTGTTGAAATTTTATATGTAGATAGCTAGCACCGGGGAAGGCAACTATGCGGGTAAAACCGCGAGGCACAGCTAGTATTATGATATAAAAGCCTTAAAATAAACTGTTTCCTATTTCTATTACGTTCCGTGTAAACTATTAGGCTCACATTCCAATAGAGATATTTCCAGCCCCACCTCATTATAATTTAGAGTTCATTTGCATGCTTAAAGGCGAGTGTGGACATTGTATAATGAATTATCTTTGTACACCGTAACATCGCTTTGGGGCAAAACTTTACTGTTTAATGCATGCAATTTTTTGGAGCTTCTACCGTCACAGGTTGAAATACAGTACGCCCCACTTTGACAGCTGGTTTGACAGCGAGTGTTCAATGGTGGCGATAACTACTTTCAAATATACTATGTTATAAGTAGAAAAAAACATTACACAGGAACCAAAAAATAAAGGAAATTTACTATATTTGGTTTGGTCTTAGAATAATTAGCTTAAAAAAAAAAATAAAACCGACTTCATGATAATACCTATTCAACAAAAAATTTATCGTTCAAATTTGTTTATAATTAATCGGCGGAGATATTGCGTATAAAAAGTTCATCCCCAATTTTCCACCCTGGGGGGTAGATTTTTTTAATTAAATTTTAAATCGGACCACCCTTGAGGTATTACCTATACCTCGAAAAAAGATTTATTCAAATCGGTTCATAATTGGCGGAGTTATCGCGTAACAAACATAGAAGAAAAACATACGGGTCGAATTGAGAACCTCCTCCTTTTTGAAGTCTGTTGAAAATAACACTACACAGGAACCAAATAATGTAAGAAATTTAATATATTTGATTTCTGTGTTATAGATACATTATAAAATGATATTATCCTCCCTAAACTTTAAAATTTTATCCCTTATTAGCATAAATATCTCGTTAATGATGTACATAACAGTTCACTATGCCCCATATATCATGAAAACCAAAGGCAATTATCAATAATGTCCATCTAATGGTGTTTGCTAGATTGCTCGTTTATGGCCGAAGAGCAATCAGACCCCGGGCATTTTGCAATAGCAATTAGTTTAATTGTCTTGATAACTGATACGTAAATATTGAAACGGAAGCGCTGAGCTGTATCAGATGTATTTATGTCTATTGGATATTGCAAGTGTTCAATATTAAGGTTGATGTGTATTTGATTCCACTACTGGTCAAGAGGTGGCGCTTTTGCAAGCTGAATCACGCTATAACTTTTCTGTTCGCATGATATATAAGTGCTATTGATTTATCTAAATGTGAGAACAATGCAATGAAGTAGTAGTAGATATTGACACATATATTGATATGACAGCTGTTTTGATCCGTATGATCTAGGTTAATAAAAAAAGAATAGTGAATTCCTCTGCAGTAAAATTCGCCTACTATGAAGCAAATCTTCATTTGTTGAAGGTAATTTCTTCTTGTATACTTGAAAATTACTTTGTTGAGGCATAAAATTTAAATTTTCCTATTGATCATTTACAAATAAAAACTTTTCCTAACATAATATTCAAAGCTACATACAGAAGAAATATTTGACTTATCATTTATCAATAAATTTATGAAATAATCCTACTTCCGTTATAGTAAAGTATACTAAAGTATATTTGTTATTCTTTTACGCAAAAAGGGCTGAACCGATTTAGTTGAAATTTGGTATGTAGGTAGGTGATAACATGCATTAACATATAGGATAGTTTACATCCCGTTAATGCCCCGGCAACTTGAACTACGCGGGTAAAACCGCGGGACACAGCTAGCATTTTATAATATTAACTCTCAAATCCCGTAAACCATTAGTAAAAAGGATAACCCAGCGAATGAGTTTAATATGACAAATGGAATTGCAAATGTAGGGTGTTATTAAACATATCCAGGATACGCTTGCCTTAATAAAGAATAATTCGCTCATACATATTCTTGAAAACCGTACGCATACGGGATTAACATTTGTTGTACAGTCGGTTCAGAAGTTTAATAAAAATGTTATTTCATGATTTTTGCTTTTTTCATTACATGTACCTATATATTTTTTTGTATTTATAATTGTATATGTCATATTTTGAGACAATAAATACGATATTGATGACTACTTTATAAAAGTTACTTTCGAATTCTCACCTGCACTCAGTTGGACAGCTTACAAGTGACGTCATAGTTCTGAATCTTATTGTACGCTCTTATATCGTTCTAGATAGGTCACCTGGTGGTTCAAATTACCCATAATTTTTCCAACATGGGCCTTAGACTACAGGCCCATTTTGAAAAAAATTATATATTTATTAGTAGGGTTCCATACAAAAATGTCCTTTCCATAGTAACAGTCGTTTCTTTGTTTTCTAAGCGAACGTTAGGTTTCAGAAAGTCTTTTGTTACCCTCAAGGTGTTTAATTATACGCATTTAATTATGAATTACGAATTATAAGCTTCAAGAGTAAATATATCATTACGTTTTGTTGACCCAAATTATATTAAAATGGTTTTAATATGAAGTATATAACTTGGTTTTAGGCTAGATTTTATCGTATACTAGCCGCTCCCCGGTTTTACCCGCGTAGTTCCCGTTTCCGGGACAATGCCCGGATAAAAAGTATCCTATGTTTCAATCCAGGGTATCATCTATCTATGTACCAAATTACAACTAAATCGGCTTAGCCGTTTTGCCTTGAAAGAGAGACAAACATACAGACAGACAGTCACACTTCCCCATTTATCATATTAGTATGATAATTGAAGTTTCAGTTGATATATTTATGTTGATTGTATTTCATTAATCTAAAAGGTTTTAATGCTTATGGTAAGTAAGGTGGTTTTTCTGATATTTCCCTTTTATACTCTAAATGTATTTAAGTTAGTTATAAGTTTATCTTAGTATATTAGGTAGAGTAAGTTTAACTTAAATTCTATCGAAATAAATTTATTTAATTACTAATCTACTATCTAGTATTCTTCGATTTTATCGAAACTTTTTTTCCTATATGAAGACAAAATAAAAGTTTTATTAACAATATTATATTAATTATTATATTATAAAGACATGCTTTCGTATGTGTAGCCGCGAGTCATAACGAGTGCTTTAATAAACCTTTCTTTTTCATAATTGCTTACAGGTATTTAATTACAATTCTTCATAACAAATGACCAGTACCTTAAAAATTACAATACCTTTGTAATTACTAATTTCAAAGCTAAGCCCTGAAATAGCGAATGCCTGGGGTCGTTTGGAAATTGTGGAAAAACAATGAATTAACCCAAATGTTTTTGCAATTATTAAGTTTGCTGTGCTTTTGTACGATTAAATATTTATTTTATTTGGGGTGAATAAATGAATCCGAACTTAATTAGTAGAACCTTTAAATAGGTTTTATACATACATAATTAAGCGATTAAGAAAGCAGTTTCAGGCAACGCGGTCGTGAGGCACTTAACTTTGTGATTGTTCAGGTGCAGTGGCGTAGCTAGGTGGTACCCAGTGCGCATTTTATGGGTGTGACCCTAAAACTCAACTATGCTAAACTCCCCGATGGCACTTACTAAGACTTTCACGGGCATTAAATTTTGGGGGAATCCCTGATCGATTGACACTGTCCCCGTTATTTTTTTAATATCAATTTATAATACACGTGTTTCGATATTACGAGCTACATAGATTTTATTAGTGGTGGTTATGGTTATTGCCACCGATTTACGAATTTTGATAGGAAGAAAGAACTCATGGTCATAGTTGACACCCATTAAGGGGTGACACCCGGGACGGGCGGCCCCCGCCGGCGCATCTAAGAGCCTTAGCTACGCCACTGTGTAGGTGGTAACCTACCATCAAGTAAACCTTCAGTAATTGTTCACGAACCATGAAAATCGCTCTGTTAAGACGTCAAAGGTATATTAAACCCTGACATACATTTATATTTATTAGATTTCTTAACTGATAACTGGTGGTTGCTGAATACGTTGTGTTAAAATGGCGATGTGGTACTTTACATCGTACATATGTCCCTCAGTTTGAAGCTTTGTAGAAATCCGCTGCGCATGTGCACTGACTTTCATTGACGATGATCAAGATTTTTTAAAAGCCATAGACAATGGATCTTCCTACTCAGGTTACAACTTACCATAGACTATTCCAGATTTGTCCCAGGCCAAAGATATGTACAGTCTACTTTTAGGATACATAACATGATCGGAGGATGTATTATAGGGATGAGTGAAACAACATATAAAAACAGGATATAATATATTTGAAACCATCACAATTTTCAATAAAAAGTTCAAGCTACCTGTACATAATTAACTGGTTTTGGAGTTTAATTATTAACTACAAATTTATTAACTAAATTAAAATATATTTTGTCAATCAAACATACCAAACAATACTAGTTTATTTTATGATAGTACATTATTTCATTGTGAATCATGAAATAACAATAATGGTTGATTTCACTTTTCTCATTTGTCTATATCCCCGCCCATAGAACACAGATAAATAATGTTATATATTGTTTTAATTTTCAGAAACACGTAGATATAAAAAAATACATTATTAATTTCTTATTTATTCCCTGAGTGAATTTTGAATTGATTTTCAATATTTTAGACCAAACATTCAATTTTCGAGGTTAATATATTGAGGCTTCTCACTCACTAACCTCAAAAGAAGTTTTTCATTCATTTAAATATTTTTTATATAGTAATTAGTAATTATTAATTACCCTCCAAAACCACATATAAACATTTCATACGAAGACCCTAACATTCATTAATTATTTACAATACTATATATTTGGCATTTGTAATACAGACTTAGACAATATTAAAATTATAATAATATTATTGCAGAGTATTATTAAGTATTATTATTTAATACTATTGAGCTTTATAATACAACTTTTCTAAGTTTCAATAAGTTATGCCTTTAATTAGAACTATAATAGAATAACCTATATTAAAATCTATGTAATTGTATAAATTTTCTTTTTTTACAATTAACTTAAAAGTAATATGTATGAGCTTAAAGAATTTCAGAAGCAAGATTTGTCTCACTCTATCTTTTAGCCGAGAAGAGCCGATATTACCCGAACGAGCGTTACTATCCGAATCCCGAACTACTATCCCGAACGACCGTGACGGTTTAGCCCTTACAAAAAGTAAGTACTAGGGATGTAACCAATCCCCATGCTATTATATAATATTCTCTTTAAAAATATAAAACATATATACTTATTAAAACCAATATTAAATAGCCTGATTGTTAGGAAATCTTCAAAATTGGTTGGTAAGTTTTCGAGATTAAATCCTACAAACAGACACTACGATTTCAATTTTTGGATATATTAAAAGTAAATTGTCAGACAATTTTTGGATTATAACTTCATTATCAATAGTGTCTATAACATAGCTTTCAGGTACCCATTTAGAATTGAAATTTAATAGAATTTTTCTTTAACTAAAGCCCTGTCTAAGTTCTTTACAAATCGGCAATTCGAAGTGACGTATGTAGGCGAGTTTATCCCGAAAAATTGCAGCTCTTACGTGGAAAACGAAAGATTCCTATCTGCAGTCCTGATTTATTACGGATAGCGGATTTATTAGTTTTACATCAGGGTGATGTAAGATTTAAATAACATACATCTTTGTATCTGGAGATCATTTTTCGTGATGTATTATTTTAGAAGTGTAGCAAATAAATAAAGTTATTTTTTTCAAAAAACAAAACACATAGCTAGTTGTCAACTTCTTTAATAATTAATTAATTAGATATATTATAAGATGCTAAGTGATGATGATGATAGATGATTGTTGGAAAACTGTAGTGAAAACTGTTTGTGTTTTGTTTCTTTAATATAAAATATAGCAAGAAATTTCGGGCACTGCACTGGTTATGGGCTGGCTTTTTTCTCTTAGCATCAGGATTAAGGAGTACGTCCAGCTCGTCTATTTACTTCATCGCATAGAAAAAGTAACAAACAATAGATGTAACTTTATAATTTACATTTTCCTATACAATTATTGTAAATCATAGTACGCAAAAACTCGAGACAGTTTTGTTTACCACCAATAAAGGTTGTAGTTAGCTAGTTTGATATAGTGTCATGGAACCATTGGTCTAACTCACATATTACGTTATTTAATTCAGAAAACCTTAAACATTTATACTCTGTAGGCTTATATCATTTTCCAAACCCCGGTAACTATTTACCACTATTTGGCTGTAGATGGACTTTACCCCCCACAAATTTACCACCATATTACCCGGTTATTACCCACTATCTTCCCACAACCCACTTGCAGAATAATTACGTGTCAAGCGCAAGTTACAACAGTTTGTCAATACACGTAATAGAGTTTCCAGGAAGTTCCCTAAATATACAAATAAACGAGTCTAACCATACATCGCTGCTTAACTAACTTTTCGCTTTCGAACTCGCTAATTACCTGAGCAATGTAGAACAAAATAATGAGCATCGTATGAGCAAATGCGATGTTGTTATTGAGCAAAAGAAAATATATTAAATTCAGTCATGAAGGCTTAATAGGAAGGAGTTCCTTACCCCGTATGATATAGATTTTTAAATCTGTAGACAGTTTAACTCTGTTTCAACTTAAATAGAAGTGCATATAGTTGGTTTTCAACGACCTTACTATCGCTAAGTCGCATCTATCAGCAGAATAAAATTCTATAGTGTACGGTAATTGAGATATTTAAAGGAATAACGTCAAATAAAATATTTCTTACCTCCAAAGGACCTGAGCAAAAAAACTTAAAAACTAAATTTTAAATTGTACTCTTCAAGAATGCGGAATTTGGCACAGACATTCATTAATAATAAATTAAGTTTATCAGAATGGAATGGTCATGTATCCAATGAAATTATATTAAATAGATATGTTATACACCCACAAAGATAGAGGTAAGAGTCCTAATTAGGATGTTTTTGCGTCTTTTTGCGCTTTTACATATCTATTTAATATAATATCATTGCATATATTTAAGCATTAGCAGCCTACTACATTTATTCATAAGTAGGTAATCTCTTGAATGTATTATAACAAAAATAAACAACATTATATAAGTAATTATTTATCAAACTTGCTTAAAGAATTCTTCAAATTTCATTCTATAATCAATGTGTGAAACTCCTCAAGATTATAAAATCCTGGTACATGCATTTCATTATATACTACCCACGAGAGATAGTTTATTTCCCAACACAATTTTGGATATTGAAATGAATAAATTTATTAATAAAATACCTTTGGTAAAGAACTGGAAGCCTAAAATCATATTTTTAAATTTTGAAACCTCTTATTAATAACTTCCTATTTAATAAGCGTCTACTACAGTTATTTACATTGATATGATCAAATTATACAATAATATATTTACATTTTCAAATCACGCCGTGCATTGACTTTTAAACATTTTTATAATTTATAACTATTAATAATTATTATAAACAAACAGCTAACATAACATGGACGGACGTCCAAGCTAAAATGATTTTTTTAATCTATAAAAAGGTCTACTAAAACCAGGTTTAAATTCATAATTATAGAAAGATTTCAAAATACAATAATTCATTGAAGATTCAACAAGAAATATTATGTAATATGGGAGCAGAATTATAAATGTATTAAAAAAAATAATAATTGAGATCTAGTTGAAAATAAAATTCAATATTCTTGTGACATGACAATCTTGGATTTAAAAATTATTTTAAACTTAATAATATAAAAATCATAAAAATCACAACCGTAAATAAAAAGCCTAATCCTAATTTGGCATTATAATTACTATCAATAATAGGTATTCATAATAATACTGTTATATTAAATTTTAAAGCATTTATGACTAGTGAATCTACGGTAGATTGATATGCCCTATTGGTCGTTAAGATCTTTATACATTTCGTTGTAAGTTTATATACACGAGAGAGATTAATTAAAACACCTAATAATAATAATAATAATAGCCCGCAGCTTTAAGGACAGACGAAACGAACGAAAACCCAACATTCATAAATCACAATTTTAATAATTCCCACAATAGCTTGGAAAGGCTTTTATGTTTTTAGAAATTCGTTTTAGATTGTAAGAATTTATCTCTTTAATACAATTGATTTCACGTCGAGTTAATAATTCAATTGTAAGATTTTTAGCAATTTTTTGCCAATTTTACTAAACATGTTTTCTAAAATAGTATTTCACTTCATCAAACATTATCATGAATAGTTTTGCTTACACGTTGAAAGCAGTAGAAAACATTTTAACTAAACATCTATTAACAGAAGTGAATTGAAAACTATTGGCTAAAAATAACAACGTATTCAGACCGCTAGGTGCTACATTTGAGGATCTTTCTGAAGGCTTTTCTGAACTCAGGGTTGAAGATCGTGTAGATCACGGGATTGAGGAAGGAGTTGATGTAGCCCAGCCAGGTGTTGAGGATGAAGACCGTGACTCCAGGGGAGAATTGGAGACCGAATTTAGCGCAGATGGCGTCCAAGACGTTGCAGGTGAAGAACGGCGTCCAGCAGAAGAGGAACACACCTGGAAAGAAGTTAATTCTAGTACTGAGTTGTTAAATATGCAGTATCAAGTTTATATTTAGAAACTATGTAGGAAGTAAACTAAGTCTAGAATAAGTCAAATAGGGTACAAAGGTGCTGACATGGTCTCTATTTGACTAAACAATTTTAAAAGTTAAGATTGTCAAAAATGTAAAGAAAAACACCGCGCAGCTTTGGATTGACTGTACTAAATTGGATAGATATACCAGAATACCGAAGCATCCAAATTTTTAATAAGTTACCCGAAATAATACGAATTACCAAAACACTGGGTACATTTAAAGCTAGACTTAAGTTACTTCTAATGGAAAAATGTTATTATAGTATACAAGAATATATTGAAGATGAAAGTTTAAAATAATATGTATAAATATAACATAGCACATATTATTGTGATATACTAATAGGTACTTAACTAACTTTAAGCATAATATAAAGAAAAATTGTTGTTTTTTAATTTTTAATTTTTATGTAATTTGCTGCGCCCTTACAGGGTGATGTATCTAGTTTTAAGGAACTATGTACATTGTGCAATATGAATAAATAAATAAATAAATAGATTTTGCAAGAGTTAGGTCGCAATATTGTCAATACTAAATTTAAACAATTTATTTTTGATTCGACTAATTTTATCGCACGGTTTAACATTTTTAAAAGACCAATAATAAAGTTTCGTAATTACAACCTAATTTTAATATCAACTTGATGTAGTCTAAAAATAATAAAAAAAAGTTTAAAAACTTTAAGTTAAGGCAATTAATGAAGGCGAGCAAATTTCCAATTTATATTTATAAAGAATAAGTTGGAGGTCATTTAATTGACTGTAAATTTACTTAAGAAATTGCCCTCTTCACAAGATCCAAAGATATTGGAAGTTAAACATTTGTGCCTCTTTGCTGGCTTAATGGATAGGCACTCGCTGGTATATATTTAATACTGTTGGTGTCTCGCAGTAACGGGAAAAAAATGATAATAAAAAACATTGACCGTTTCATTTTTTTTTTTTATATTATGGGTAGAATTAAACATTTAAAAAGGTTGTTAATTAATCCTAGTTGATTAAAATCATTGTTATAGTCAATGTGCATAACTGACTTACATCGATATAGATAAGGAAAAACCACAGACTGGCTAATAGTCCTCGATGGTTTGCCTAGTTGAAAAATATAATAATTATTAAGTCTCGAATAAATATCATAAGCGCGATTCAGAACTTGGCCCAGCGTACCATACATACATAGCAACTGATTTTATATAGTTTTCAATATGCAACTTATATTTTGCACTACGAAAAGGAAAGAAAATACTAGTTACATTTGTTTGAAGCTTCATACATACGTGAGTTTCAATCGAACAAAATTTCTGATGAGGTGTGAGTTCTTAAAATTGATATAAGTACATTTGGCTCGTTCAAATACTTCCGAAGCTGGAATAAGTTCTAACAACTTCCCTTTAGAAATAGGAGAACCACTCAGGTGAGTTTCCTCAAACAGAAATTTATAGCAAAACATTTCTGGAAATATTACAATTGTGAAAAAGACGAAACTTTTTGGGTCTATCAATAGTTGAGCGATAGGTTGTTAACAACTAATACAACGGACTGAGGGAATGTAAGAGGGAAAGTTTCAAACTGTGAATATACTTTTAATTCTTGTACAAAATTTATTATCACGTTGGCCAGAACATTGATTGTGGTCTTTTACTTATGATTGTCACTTAAGTGCCTCCTTATATACCGGTTTTATCATTCTGATAAAGTTGGAGAATATTTATAGCATACAAAAAGCCACCCAGTTAATTTTACAGCTAATCGCGGGCTAGCTCTTAAACAGCCTTTTAAAGATGTCGTTAATAAATTGATATACTGTAAGGATAGTTTGTATGCTTGTTTAAATATACATATAATGCCTAAACTGGTAGGATTTCTATAAAAAAAATTGTATAGTTACTGTACTCATAAGGAGTTCTATTTCTAGCATGGTGAAAATATATCAGATTACAAAGTTGTAGTCAAACGGTGGAGGTAGTTAGAGAGTAGTTTAATAGCAGAAGTTTAATGATAAAATTCATCTACCTAAGTCTAATCTATGGTCTTTTACAAAAACTGCTAAATAGATTTCGTTAAAATTTGGCACACATATAAATTAACATGGACACAAAAACCATAATTTGTAACCTTAATTCTTTACACTGTTTATAATATCTTATAATTTTTTTTTAATTAATTATTTATTTATTAAGAGAAGCCAAACAGTGATTAATTTAAAATACTACTTAATTTTTAATTACTAATTAATTAAAAAAACTTCTAATAAATAATCTTACCTAATACAATAGCCAGCGTCTTCGTCGCCTTCCGTTCCTTCTTCGCTGATGATTTCTCTCGCTTCTTCTTGCTTGCTTTATTTGCCTTGTAGATGGTAAACCTGGCCGTGGAACTTGCTTTTCTTTCCTTCTTACTATTTCCATCGCGGATGTCGTAATGACTGGATCCGAGGTCTTCATCCCGGAAGGCTATTGAAGCGTTCCTAAAGAATGAAAATAAAATTGTAGAAATGTATTTCAATAACATTGAAAGTAGGTCTGGTTTGCTTATAAAGGGTTATTTATAAGCATATTTTTGTTGCTGCTTACCTTGAATTATTGGAAAAGTTTTTTAGTAGACTATTCTGTTTTAAGGTGAAAATTTTGTTAAACAGTTTATTTGTGTTTTTATTTAACATCGTGACAGCTTTGGTGGTTGGGAGGTATAGTATCCTGTATTCTGGCATTTTTGAGATAAATATTTATTGACTACTTAGAGATAAGTTCCACACTAAGCGGAGCTTGTGTTGCAACTAAATAACGGATTACATTAATATTCTTATCCTTTCTAAATACATACCTTTAATACATATATTTGCTTGAGGATCGAACCCAGAAAGTTGTTCACACTGCAATTATTTACTGAGACTACTCTCTCTACTCTTATGATACTGTAGGGTATTTGTATGAATTATGAAGTTAGATGTGAATCATCACTTGGCGAGCGGCAGTTGGTTATCGGCCATTATAGCGAAACCAGGATTCTACCCGTTTCCTTATCTGTTACCTTATCTGTATGCCCGTGTTAACTAGTACTTAACATCGCGATTCCATCTCATATGCCCATGTTAACTAGGAGTTAACATCGTCATTCCGTCTCTTATGCTCGTGTTTACCTGTTAACATACTTCAATATACTTGTCTCTTTTGCTCCAGGGCTTAGTTTTATTTTGTATCTCGTTTCTTCGAAATTTCCCGACATATTAATCCCAGTCGAATATCCAAGCCATAGAAATACCCCAGTAAATATGCAGATACTAACCTGGAGTCAGACTCGACTCTCTTTCCATTCTTCTTCCACCGTTCGCAGGACATGTTCTTCAGTACTGTAGCGTCTCTTAGCGCCGGTGAGGCCGGCGGTGACACGTGCTGTATCGTGTCTTCGAGGTTGGAAGCTGCATAACCCGAGTCGTTATTACCGTTTGGATCTTGAAGGGATTTTAGTTTGCGTCTTGGCGTTCTGTTAGAAAGAGAACGAATGATTTTTCTTTATTCTACTGTATTAATTCGTTTTGTAACAGATTATAAATAAATTTTTATATGCAACCTATTGTAAATCTGAACGAATTGTGTCGGTGCCGTATATGTGTCATGATTGGATGAAACAGACTCCTGAAAAACAGTATTTACTATCTTGGGAGCCTGGGTAAAATTTTTTGTAAATCACCTTA
>DWAJ01002845.1:0-16248 GCA_018238005.1 Eurema mandarina
TTTTGTTGTAAATTCGTTCAACAGATAAAGAATTGCAAGTGCCACAGAATGATAAAACGCTTCCAATATATTTTCGAAGAGTTTTGCATTTATTGCTGCGATATCGCGCGACCGTTCAATAAAATAAGTCTTTAATACTTTTAAATTTGTATAAAAATTGTTTTAATTGAATTATTATTCGATGTTTTTATTTAATAACTATCAAGTGTGATTTGTTGTGGTTCATAATTTTGCATAGCCAATTTTCAATTGAAGTTTTATATTATTACTTTTTATAGCTTTTACTTAACTTGCAATGTACCTAAGTAAGGATGTTCGGGCGGAATCTTGCGACCCGATTTTGAAGTAGATACTGTCCACCGATTGAGCTGAAATTTTGTACGCACTTGTATAGTACGCGTCATTTATGTTTAGCGCTGTACGAGAATAGCTGCGCATCGGTAGAATCGCGCTCATATATGACGTATTGGTGCGAGAAAGACAACACGACTGGGACAACCAATCAACGCTCGCGCACTCGACGATAACGCGCCCCGCGCGCCGCGACTTATCTCGATACCTTATTTTTGACTTCTGCGCAGGTTTCGTTCAGCGCTAAAGAGTCGTGACGCGTACTATAGATTGGATGACAATACACGATCAGTTGTGTGACGTCATTCTAAATTGAATTTTATAAAATATTTTTTTGCTTAATTTATTTTATTTTATAATTGATACTAGACAAATTTGACGCTAGACAAATTGAAATCCAAAAATATTTCCGAAAATAGTAAAAACGATTTGTTTAAGTTTCTATAATTTATCTATAATGAAACGTAACCTCAATTGTTCTACTTAATATGAATGATTGAATTGCTTCTAACAATAAAATTCCTTTGCTCGAGCTCCATAATTTGTAATTTTCACAAAACACTTCCTCGAAAAAACGTACGAATCTTTATCTTGGAATCTTAGAAAAACATAAAACATTTTTATCCATATAACAGTAATGGAATACGTAGAACGTTCGGGAAAAAACGTTTCATTTTAACTGTAATATTGTTATAGTATTATGCTAAGGCGCTCGTAATATGTATAATTTCATAGAAGACTTCGGTAGAGACTAGAAGACTAAGATATTAAATTATGCAAATGAGATTTGTATACGATAAAGAATGATCGACCTTTGATCTTAAGCATTATCGTTGTTTTATAAGATTGATAGTTTGGTACAAGGAATAATATAATCATATAAAAATTCTATACTTAAGAATTTATTGGTTGAATTTTTAAGTATTAATATTATTTATAATAAAAGACTAACTTTATTATTAAAGTTGAAATATTCAATATTAAAAATTTTACACATGATACACAAAACTGACTCATTTAATATAGTCTAGTTTTTGCGTCATACTTTTGGAGACGACATAAACCATGTTAGTAGTTGTTAGGCCTATAGATTCTAAGGGTTTAATGTGATTTAATATCGTATGTATTCTATATAAGCTTATAAACATTTTCTGCTCAATAAACATAATGATATCTCAACAATATTATTGTACATTGAGCATACGCAGTTGACATTTCATTTATCTTGCTTGTCAGTCGTTAGTTCCGTCGATTAGCGACAATATTATATTCGTATATATTTCGTTTTTGTACCAAAAAAGACTATGTAACCTAAACATATTGTGTAATTATTATTTAACTATATTTAGTATATCAAACGGCATTATTTTTTACCGTAATGCGAGTAGTGACGATATGGAAAAACAGGACAGAAAATGCGAACAGACAAAAATCAGTCAGACAGATAAGAAAGAGAATATGGATGATAGACATTTTTATATAATTTTTTCACAATGGGAAATCCTTTTATGGATACCCCGATTACATCTACTACTACTCACCAAGTTTTGGCTTAGGTTAGTTGGCTTTTAGACATCAAAAAAAAAAGGGCTATATAATGACTTTTCTTAAAAATACTAAATAAAGGAAAGAGAAAGTTTATGGAATTAGAATATAGTCCTTAAATGAATAAATTTCTTTAGAAAATGAACACTTGATATGCGTCTACTATAAATAATTCTTAAAACTGCGATAAGACAAACTGGTTTTATCTATAAAAAATGTGAATCGTAATTAACTACAAGTTGCTAAGTAAAGCTCTTAGGACTCGTCTTTTTCAAAGAACATTAGTTTAAGTAACAAGTTTTATCTCGCGTTAGAACTTTGACGATAAAATATATTGAGAGCCTATCTCTTTATGATAAATTCTTAAGAATCGAAGTAAGTGCTATCACGATTGGACAGAAATAGTTGCAATTTACGGTTTCATTAGAAAAGTAGGTACATTGTACAGTCTATCTATATATATATCTATACATGAAAGCCTGTACATGGAAGATATATGAGAAAAAATGTTATAGAAGACCTTTATTAACACAATAGAACCCAAAACAATGATTTTCTGAATTTTGTCTGTTTGTCTGTTTGTTTGTGCACCCTTATCTCAGAAACGGCTTAGCCTATCTAGATGGGGTTTTCAATGATATTGCAAGCTTCACTTAATATTTAGTGTTTAATTCATGTCAATCGGTTGATAAATGAAAAAGTTATGGCAATTTAAAGAATCACGTTGAATTTGTTGAACGTTTGTTGGCGCGGGTTAGGCATTTTCAAAAATGCGGCCCAAAGTCACTTTTCTGCGCGGGCGAAGTCGCAGGCACAGCTAGTAAAGAAATAAATATAAAAAATTTTGGAACAATGAAAAGTTTTCAACGTCGCGCGGTATAACGCAAGTGTTTCACCTTTAAGGTATAAAAATGCTTTTTTTAATACTTTAGAAAATCCTTACGAAAATCTTTCGACATACATAGGGTTAATATAATATAATTATTATGCCAAAACAAAAGGCGAGAAACATAATACTCGTATAATATATATTAAAGACATCTTTAGACATACTTAGACCCTTATCAAGAAAAATGTTTCACTCGCTACGCTATTAAAGGTACACGGAACATTAAGTAAAACTGTTTTGCTCTTCTTAACAACATTCTAACATTGTTATGCAAAGATACCCATTAAATGGCCCCTCCGAATAAAAACATCCAAGGAATCTGCTTAAAACTGTGGTCGAAATTAAGACGTATTTTAATAGAAACTTTGTAATATTCCGATCATAGATAGAAATTAGGTAATTATAGTCCATTTCTGGGTCATAATTTTACATAATTTGGTATAAGTAAAGTATTTATTTACGTAAAGAACTCGTTCCCCGGTCATTCATCAGTGAACAAGTACAATCTGTCGCGATGATTCATCACAAGTAAATTACTATCTGAATGTTGACACGCGCAATACTGATTAATTGCCTTGCCATCACTCGATACCCATCGAGATGTTATATTGATTTTATTTTTGACGAGTATTTCAATTTTGTGAAAACACTTAATATCCAATGTTTACTCCGATTCAATAACAGGTACAATTCTAACCAA
Organism: Eurema mandarina; assembly: GCA_018238005.1. Lineage (NCBI taxonomy): Eukaryota > Metazoa > Arthropoda > Insecta > Lepidoptera > Pieridae > Eurema > Eurema mandarina. Next base: position 3,486 of record DWAJ01002845.1, read on the forward strand.
CTGAAGAGTGTTAGAATCTATATGATGTAATGCTTTTGGATGCCAAAGACGTAAATACAATGTTTACAATTTTTTCTTATCCATACTTAATATTATAAATGCGAAAGTAACTCCGTCTGTTTGTCTGTCTTTCCATCACGCTAAAATAACTGAACCGATTAGAACGAAATTTGATACACAGATGGTCTAGAGCCTGAGAAAGAACATAGGTTACGTTTTAACTGGAAAAAAGGGTTAAAAGAGGGCTAAAGTTTATATGAAAGTCCACGCGGACGGAGTCGCGGGCAGCAGCTAGTTTTTTATATGTACATACGAAGAAAAGTTATAAATCTGTATTAAATACGTAATAACTTTACTATATTAGCAATAGGAACTAAACTTCTCATCCAGTAATCGCCATCAAGAAGCTATTCATAAAAGGCACCTACGCCTCCAAAATATTTCACCAAAGCTACCTAATTCACACCTGAGGAACTTAGAATGATTGCTATTATATAACCATTAGATTGTTGAAACCAAGGTCAGATCTTCAATAGTTTTGAAACAAGTAATATTGAAATTATGAGAATTTCGTCGTTCGAGCTGGAGGGAAATAGCGTTCATAGCTCGCAATAGATACAGTGATTCATATTTAGGTCGATATGTAAATTATGTTATTGTCTGCGCCGAATTGAAATTGCATTTGAAGCTTGTTGTTCTAAAAGTACCTACAATCTGATATTTACTTATAAGATGCAAGATGCAGAATACATAATGCTTTTAAGGGTTATAATAGAACAGGTTTAAATAACGTTTATAGGTATGTTATTACGTTAACAACTTAAATAAGGTTGTACCGAGTTTTGTAAGAAGGAAGGAACGGCTACTTTTACTTTTTTTAACATAGGACAAATGCGCACGCATATTTATAGCTTGGGGTGGGATGAGGACCATCCCAGCATAGCAGGTTATGTCGGTATCTAACCGATTAAAATTGTGTCTTCTGTTCTTCTATAGTTTTATAGCGAATGCCTTTACTATGCAAGGAAGTCTCCGTCATCTAGAAGAATAGTAACTATTGAACTATCAAAGCTAGCATTTAAACCGCGAAATATGTTATCTACGGAATAATTAGTTCGTTTTATTATAGACAACGAATATGCTCCATCGATCCATATCATTAAAACAGCAAATAATAGGCAGGCTCCATAATTAATTCAATAACAAACAATTATGTAAAATAACACATTATATAATATTCTATTTATCTTCAATACAAATAGGTAAATAACGCTACATTAAGTTGTTTATTTCGCGCGTTGTACTAATGATCTTTCTGAATATTCAGATCGCTCTCATTTGGAGTAATTGCGAACTTTCGTTTCCATCAACGTACATAACATTAAAAATCAATTTTCCTCGAATACATCTGTAATTCTTTCTAGATACGTCTAGCGCCGGATATTAAACTCTATGAAGCCTCGACAGACGTTTTGTTACTTTGAATATTTGTCAAATGTCCATTGAGCGGACTTTTCACGGAATCCAATGCTAAATATACGTATTACGATTTATTTTCCTGTGTTTCAGACAATTTATATGTGAGCGATTTATATATTAAATGCGTTATATGCTTATAGTTACTATAAATAAATTAAAAAAAAATTATATAATGTTCTATATAATGTTCCATTTTATTTTTATTGCAATTGTTATTATATTATTAAAGCAGAATTTAGACAGATTCTATTTTGAAGCGATTCAAAAACATCTTTGGCAAAAATACTTGATTCTTTGTGAGAGGATGGCACAACGGGGCGGCGCGGCACATTTCGAACTTATGAGCTAATTCTAACTTTTACATTCTACTGCTACTATTTTAACTTCTTATTATTCGTTGATTAAGAAGACCATTCAAAAGAATTAAGCCGCTTTGAAATTAATAACAAAAATAACCTCTCAAAGTATCCACTTAAAATCGCGAAACTGTATTACCAAAAGCGGTGGCCTTTCTCGAACGTAAACGAAAAAATTACGTAACTCCCACTTTATAAGGTAAACGATTCACTCCCGTTCACCTTCCTCAAAGAAACAAGGCTCAGTAATACTCGACTGAGAAATGGCCACAAATTTATAATCATAAATCCGAACAAGCTAGTCATCCCCAATAATATGATCCATTTTAATGAAACGACCGTCTTTGGCCGGAGTCAGCGGAAAAATGCCAGTGTGATGTATGAAAAATGTTCTGAACTTTTCTTATTTAGATCTTCCGGCGTATTTTAAATTTTCAGCTAAACGCTTAGATGATTGAGTATGGATTATTATAGAATAAATAATTTGAAGTAAGCACGATACAATTTATGTTTTTATTTTCATCTTATAAAACGTAAATTTCTTCTTAAGATTTGGTCTTAATCTAGGAACGTAATGCTAAATTAATGAATAACTTTATCGCAAATAGTCTAATCGTATCTTAAATTCACTTTTAGCAAAATCAAAGAAGAGTAAATCTATCACAAAAGTGATTTCTGCTCGCAGAAATAAATGCTTCATTTCCAATATATTATAAGGCTGTTTTGATTTTGAACTCTAGTGAACTTCGTTCAAGAAGCTGAAGCTATTCTTCAAAGGAACACTTTTCTACGAACTAAGCTAATAATTATTTTATACGTAGGCGAAAAATCCCGGTATCAAATTACTAAAATAATCTAATTATTTTGTAAATCGCTGAAAAATAGTAGTCTTTAATATTATTTGCTGATTTTCTTATATTTTATTTGCCTTTAAATATAAATCATAAATTTTATTTTCTGTTCTTTTACAGGAGCGCTTAAGCCTTAATTTAAAACGAGTCTATACCATGATGATCAGATAACGTATAAATAAAGATATTATGTCTGATTTTTAAATTCACAATTAAATAGAATTTAAATGGTTAATATATATCTTAGTGTAGGAATCAAATTCACGACCTCTGGTTGGGTCTAGATGGTATAGCGTGTAAATAAGTATCCTGAAGTATCATTATTATTATTGATACTGTATTGTATATATGAAGAAATCTGTTTGAATATGCTAATCTTTAGGAATTCGGATTTTATATTTTTTATTTTATTTTTGGTAAGTATTTTATATGATTTTTCCGCAGTATCTCTCTATCTTCTCCTATGAGCTACTTAAGATTCCTCCAATTTAGTTGGTTATAGGTTCATACCCTGAAGCTAGTATTAATATAGACGTGTTTCCAACTGCGAGAAGGCGCTACAACAGACCAATAGAATTGAAAGTTATGTATTAGGAGTTTCGAAATCCGCGTTCCTTTGTAAACAGTGATCGAGTTTCAAACTTCTGATATCTTAGTGTCCGGCGAACTGACAAGATCGTTAGAGTTTGTCCAGTAGGTACTTTTACTTCACCTACGGGGGTATTTGAGAAACTTCTCGGTTTTTGGACTGTGTCCATTGTTATAGTATTACAATTATATTTCAATGGATAAGGTCTGTTGTTGCTGTATATAATATACAATTTAGGCGATCTTGTTACCTTCTTAAGTTACTCTTTCTAATCTTTTAGTTACGTAAAATCATATTTTATCTAAGTTTAATAAATTAACTTGTCTACTAAAAACTAATAAAACTAAACGATCGCACAAACAGTCTAGGGTACTTTGTTTTCTTAGATTCTGTTATCTAGTAAAGAATCCTGGAAAGCTCCTCAAAAAAAAAATCGAGCGCTTTTGTTGTATTGGTTCATTTTAATGGCTATTGTTTTGGACGTCTTTTGTAAATCAATCTATTATATTATGCAAAAAGGTTTAAAACACCTATTATGAAATAGACATTTAGCTTCCATTTCTATAAAAACACACAGATCTTTCAAAACACTGATCAATTTTCAAAACACTGATGGAACTTATCGACCGCTTACATTCGTTATTGAATTGGAAATTATCTTTAAACAATATAATCACGAGAAAAAGCTAAAAGTTACACTTTATGGCGATTGATTCCCGGGGAATCATCTAAGTCCCTGGGACTTGATGCCCTAGAGGCATCACGAAATGTTTGTTTGACGCCAGGCACAAGCGTTTATTAAAAAGACTACCGCAGACTGCTTACAAGTGAATTGAAGTTTAAAGTTTTGTAAGCTTTCCGTTTCAGGTATTGTTTTCAATACTAGACTCGCAAATAGAATTGCGTGGGCTTAAGAATATTATTCAACGTGAAAGTTCAGAGTTCTTTTAAACAAGATGTATATTCTAGAAACGTCTATACAAGATGCATATTCTAGAAACGTCTATACAATTTCTTATAGTTTTCTGTAGACTTCATCTGCTCTTTTGAAACTTAAGATGTATTTATAGTAGGTATAGGTACTAACTGGCTCGACGTGACTTCTTTCACGCTGCACCTACCCTCCCTCCACCAACGCTTTTTTTCCTAGAACTACCCACGTACTTACTTACCACGAAGGAATATTTTTCAACTAGAATTAATGAGTACTCATTTTTATTTCTTAGATTAAGCGTTTATCAGAAACGATTGCTAAGTACGAAAAAATAGGACGAAAAATAATTATGATTTTAAATCTTTTATACGTTGACCTATTTGACCTATTTTTGTATTAGAAAATACCTTTTGCCAGTTTTTATGAAACATTTTAATTTAATAAAAAAAAAAATCATATACCATGGCTTTTATAATTTTGTAATTGGACTGTACTATCAATTTAATATAGGTACTTATTAATTTATAAAAGCATAAAATATTGTCATTTCATTTTAATATTTTATAATAAATAGCGTAATACAGATTTAAATCACGTTTAATTAGAGTATGACTTCAATATTATAAACTAATTAGTTTTACGCCCGTGTTGATATAAAATTGAATGTTCTTAATACAATAATATATTCTAAATAAAGGTTTGATACCCATACAACATAGAGGAAGACCTTAATATTTTTAAAAAAATACTAGAAGAGAGACAGAGAGAGAGAGAGAAAAAGAAAAGGAGTAGTTTTAAAGACTGTATCAGTATCCAACAGAAAAACAGCGTCATGTTATCTCACCGGAGCTGTTATAGCGTTTAGTTCGGTAAGTGGATTAATGGGAGCACCTCAGATCCATTTTTTTTTGTAAAATAAAAAGGGGGCAAAGGAGTAGGCGAGCATAGTGGAAAGTGGTAATCGCCGCCCTGTACGCTCTCTTATTGACGCACCCCAAGACAATTTTTTTATTTTTTAATCTATCCTATAATTAACTTTCGTCGCGAATCCTCTCTCTTTTTCGTATTTTAGAATAGGTAGACAACGAGACAGAGAGACACTACTGCATTATAATAAAGATTTTTCACCACTCCATCCACATCATATTGTAATTGTTCCTCTGTTAGAAATGTACTGAAAGTTAATTATTATCTCAATTAAGTGATTTCATCATTTTAGGAACATGTTATGAACTAAGTCCGTTGTTGGAGCTGTTACTAATGAAAGGCCTCTAGATGCTTACTTTTCGGTATAGCATATGTAACGTGAATTTAAATTTTTCAATAAAGAACATACTTTCAGTCTTGGCGTAAATTCCATATTCTAAATTTGAGTCGTGACGTTAACTCCATATTCAAAATTTGAGTCTTGTCTTTAATTCTATATTCTAAATTTGAGTCTTGGCGTAAACTCCATATTCTAAATTTGAGTTGTGACGTTAACTCCATATTCAAAATTTCAGTCTTGTCTTTAATTCCATAATATTCTAAATTTGAGTCGTGATGTAAACTCCATATTCTAAATTTGAATAGGAGTTTAAAAAAGCCTTCACGTTTATGAGGCACGCACGAGATGCCGAACATAACTCGAGTGACCCTGTTTATGAGGTCCACTGAAATGGCATCCAGTCCCTTGGGCTCGAGTGCTTTATCACCTTTGTTTCGTACAAAATATTGCGCCATTAGCAGATTGTACTGTAATGGAAACTGATGTTCGAGTTAATAGCGTTAGTGTAAAAATAGAATGTAATAAACCGGGATGTGATTTTTTCTTATTTAACAGTAGTTTTTATACTTTTAATTGACGTTCGAAGTAATATATAGATATATAGATAGATGTCGTTAAAATCCATATAACTGTTTCGTTTTCTTTTAACATAATATATGCTCTGAACATTCTGAAATTCGTTAAAGTTTTATTACTACGTGTTTTAATGTTTATATGTTTAAATAGTAAGACTAGTATAGCAACTTAAATAACATCTTCAATAGATCACAACCAATATACGTCTAAAAGTGTTTGAAAGTGTCCATTACTTTTACTGAAAACAATTATTAAATTCAGTACAAAACGTGCATTTGTTTCTCACCATCTCCAACCGCCATAAAGATAAAATTAAAACTATTATGTGGAGCGAAAAACGAGTTAAATGCAGAGTATTAAATTACGTAGAGACTGCAAAAGTTATTACTCGTGATATATATTGCAGATGGTACTTCAGTAGCGCATTCGATTTAAATAAGTTTCGGGAATATTGCTTTAATAATTTTAGAAGACTAAGTCAAGAGTATATAGTTGGTTTGAGTTAGAAGAATGTTTAAAGTCGATTTTAGGGCTTCGTGTATACCATATAATATACGGAATAAAACTAAGATTATTTGCAGATTATATTCACATATTATATTGTTAAGTTTTATTACGTAAAACATCAAACGTGTAATTTTATTTAACGTTATGGTATGATAGGCAAAATATTTTAATTAATATTAATATAATTCAGAAGTAAATCGCATTCCCAATTTCAATCATAATTATACCTACTTACCATAATTCTATTATTATGTTGTAGTTAAATTGTCTGAGTTCCACCAAATAATTAATAGATTCTGACACTAATTGGCTAATTTGTGCTAAAAGCAATTGGCTTTTAGCTATTTTCTATGAATTATCACACAATAAACCGTTATTAGGTTTAGCCATAGAACTACTACTGAAACTAATTGATCAAATTTTTATTCTAGCTTGAATTATATTATATAAGAGAAATCCTTAGAGAACATTGTCCTAATTATTCTTTGTAGAAAACATTATAGGATAAAAACATACTCTAGTAAGATTATGTTTTGAAATGCGTATATTTTCTAGTAGTTATTTTTTATACCTTTTTTAAATAAAGCTAAAAAGACCTCATTTACTCATCGTGTTCGTAAAATAAAATGAAATTGAATTTCTTTAATAACTTTTTTATTGTATTATTTTTGGAATACACTTTACACCATTAACAAAAGCTTTTAGTACAAAACACATTAACTCCATTGTTTAAGATTTTAGGTTCATTTATATGTTAACTAAGTTTTTACAGACTAGCCTGCGTTAGATTTGTTTGAAATCCTCGAGACGAAGTTATGCTAAGGAGGGGTCAGGGAGGTCATAGTATATTCTAGAAACTGGAATAAAGTTCCTGGTATTTGATTGAGGCTGGAGAAAGTACCTTTAAATCCTGGAATTAAATCATATACATTATGACTCGTTAACCTAGTTTTTTATTGTAGATTATGACGTCTTAAAAGACATAAGAATAGAAGGTTGAGGTAATTACTGGGCTAATGAGTCTTAACATCTGATGACTCAAAGTGGGGAGCGTCGGTGTAGTGCACACCTGCCCGGAGTTGGGCTTTATAGCAAAGTTCCGGGTAGCACTGCACTGGCTATGGGCTGGCGTTACTTTTAACATCAGGAGTGCGTCCAGCTCGTCTCCCATCTTCATAGTATAAAAAAAAAAATAAAAAAAAATCTAAGCTATTATTTCAGATTAAAACTAACTTTTAACTTATATCAATAGCAAAGAGTCCAATTTTTAAAGTCCCTTTAACATATAACAGACATTCCATGAGAATTTCTTTCGGACTTATTTTCAATACAATAAAATTGTTCTTATCAACTTTTACTGTACCGAATAAATTTATTCAATTTTAACAGAAAGCAGTAGAAATGTGGAAATGACAAACAATATGCTAGTTTGGCGTCAACTTGGTGCATACTTAGCGTGCACTTCACAAATGCTACGTGGATCGCAAACTTCTCAATTTATGATATCTCTTACAAAAAATTCTCACTATGAATTTTAAACATGTTCACATTCCGGAATGTTCTATCGTGTTGTTTGCAAATAAGGTTACTTTCTGTATAGTTAGTAGTTTTATTTTTTATGTTATGTATTATATATCGCAGAGTTGTAGTGATGCCGAGGTATGATTGTTTGCTTCATGATGGCTCTTTCTTAGGTTCTTAATAAGTAAAATTTCAGAGTAACATATTCACGGCGTATAATAATCCAATATCTAATTTTAAGTTTTATAGCAACTGACAAATTCTACACAATTCTTTTAAGTTTGAATTTAAACATTCTAATAAACCATGGAGGTTCGACTAATTAACTAATATTGAAATAGTTTCCACTATCTTGATTATTCATTTCGTCCATTTGCTCCGATATATATATTATAGGTAGGTTTATTTCATTTTACCTCCCCTAAATCTATCCTCTCTGCTTCTCTGCTTAAGATATAAGATCTGCTTAAGAACCATCATCGTATTGTTCTAAAACATAATTTTTGATTTACCTTTGTTTCTTTTTATTTTGAATTGGTTGCCTCGCTATTAAGTAATAAGGTCGCCTGTTACTTATATTGTATCCAATCAATGATATAATTTTGAATATTGTAACAAAGTGTAATAAATAAAAAATAAATAAATAAAATCAATTATGTAATATTTCACCTACTTATAAAAGACTTTTAATCAATTCAGTTAGAGACAAAGAACTAACATTACGTTAGCTTAAATAAATTAATCCGGTTAAGTTTGGCAGGTCAGTTTAACTTGGATACTTAGCGCACTTCACAAATACTGTGTGGTTCGCTAACTTCACAATTTATGATATTTGTTGAAACTATTTTTTTCTTCTTCGTAGCAGCTACTCGAATGCATTTCGATAATTGAACGTATAATATATGTTGTTAACGTTCTCTGTATGTTTTATTTCTTACACAATAACTTACGGTATTTTTTGTTTGAAGGTTCGCTTTATTTTTGCAACTATCAACACCAGGGAACTCTCAGTCAAGTCTATTTAAAAGGGGAAGAAGTTATGGTAAATGAGTATGAAGGGTATTGCGTAGGTTTCTGATGCTCCTACTTGGGTAATAATTGCCTTAACTTATCTCTGGTTTCCTGTACTGTATTTATTCCCAATGATCCATCTACCAACTAGTTCGCAAAAAATATATTCAGCATGGCTTAAACAACACAAAAGCATTTATAATATTGCTTTTCCTTTTGAATATTATTCTATTGTGGAGCCGATAGTTTGGTAAATGTGGTATTGCAATAAACACATTTAGTATCTAACGTTATCCGGCCATCAAATGAAAGAAAGAAGAAAAGGAAAACTGAACGATAGTTAATTTCAGGACCATTAAGCGATCACCGGCAAAAAGTTGACAACTTTTATGCTGACGGCTCGAGTTACTAACTGCGGTTACCTTGGGATTCATCTAGCGATATTCAGATATCTTTTACAGATAAAATTTTATATATCAGAGTAATTAGGCACTTATTATACGGTAATTACATTTTTAATGTATGAGAGTCTTAGATACTGTTTAAGTTTTTTTATACTTAGGTATATAATACATGAAATTTTAATTTAACCTTGAATTTATTTTGATTTTACTTATTTTAAAGAAATAAGTATAGTAATATTATGGTGAATTCTTCCTAAAAACTCGATTAAGATCATTCCTCGCTAGGTTAAATCATTTCATTTAATTTTTCGACATATAATGCTTAGCGTCCACAGGCTAAGTTAAAAATTATTTAATATAAAATTGTTACGATTAAGTTTTTAACTCCAAATACGTAGGTATAATTTTCCACAAATAAGTGCTTAACGAATTAATATGGAACATACCACGTTCAACATCTTACACAGACCACGTATGCTTGAATATACTAGCTACCCCCACTCTCAACGACACGTACAAATTATGCCTTTAAATAGAACATAATATTTATTTTAAATCACTTTATATTAAAAATGCATCAGAATCCGTGGTATAGTTATTAAATTCTACGTATGTATGGACATTCAGACAGACTATAATATCTATGTTAGTAAAATTGTTTCATTATCCATTTCCAACTGACTAAAATATAAGGATGTTTTTTGTTAGAGATTTATCTGATTATTCTGAGGTCGGTTACCGAAATATACCATTATAAGGAAAATAATATATTAGGTTCGAAGATAAAATCAATCTGAGTCTTCATGAGACGCGTTGTCTTTTATTATTTGTACGTTGAAACAGCTTTTGTGTGTGTTCTTTGATTCAAGAAAAGTAAATCTTATCTTTTTCATGTGTAAAGGATTTTTTAAAATTTGACATATAAGGAATGATCTCAAAGATCTTGTAATATCATCATATCATTGTATCTCGATTTATTGAAAGTAGACGCTTTTAATTTAACCATGCATTAGTGTAAAAGCTTGAATATTATCAAGAATATTATTTTTACTTAAATGAATGAATGATAGTAAACATTTTCCTGATATTTTTTTAAGAATAAGAAAACAAATCATTCGACTACATACATCATTTCTCTTGGCAACTTCTTAACTCAACTTGCGACTATACAACATGTAACAGACTTCCTCCCATAATTCTGGAACTAGCGTTACCCAAGCTAGCCTTTGCCTTTGATTGGATTTAAAGCCTGTCACTGCCATCGCTCGTGCGTTGAGTTTATATAAAACGCAATTATCTAGTTGAAATACAAACTCCAACTTCATGTACAAGTATAGGATTCGTCAACCGCTAAGCCAGAGTTAACCGTAGACTCAACTTGGGTATTCCATGAAGTTTCACCACATCGACTAACTCCGTTTGACCCAGTGGCTTTATTCAATACTCAATGATTACGGGTAATAGTTTTTAATTTGAGACTAAAGTACTAGGCGTGCATGATTTTAATGATTTGCAACTTTGTAGTTTTAGCCCGTGTTATTAATGTGATTTAGTTTCTATAAAGGGAGAGTGTACGATAATAATGACGCAAATACTGTGCGCTGTTTTACGTACGTTACGTAGGTTCCATCTCGGAATTTTTGACCACACTTACAAGCTTTTATTTAGTTTTTTCGAAATGAAAGTTCTATCAAAAATATTTCAAAATTAAGCGTATTCTAGAAACTCTCCAAAACTCGCTATTTATTATAATCGTGGCTAAATTAGTTAAAAAATAAAACGAGTAATATAAGAGCCTTATTAATCTACTATCAAACATAAAAACTATTTAAACTATAAAGAATAAGAAATCTATACAAAAACAGGTATATTGGATACATTTTAAACTCGTTATAACAAAATTTAAAACCAATTGGGAATATAATAGACGTTCCGATGAACCGAATCAGGTACTCGAGTGTTACGTCGAGTATTTATTGAGTTTTCCTGTTTGCTTCACAATTTATCTTCTTTATATCAGTTCCATCTTAAGTGTAGGTAACACAAACAAAATTATTAAAGTGATATTTCTTCAGCATGAGGAGTCAGGTCACGTATTCTTCTCATGAATAACGAAATTGTTTTATCAATACTCTGATGTGCGCCTTAAATCCAACCTGACGTTCAAAGTGTGTGTATTTAAAGATGCACTTGATATATGTATGGAAATCGTAAGTCTTCATGGAGGGAAATTAAGCAGGAAGCCCTCTGGGTGACAGTTGACCACCTCCGCTCCTGGTATTTCATTTAATTCTTGGACAATATGAATTGAGAAAAAGAACTAAAATAACTAGCCAGATTATGTAGATTTGATAAAATTTAGTTATTGTAGTTCTATTTTTAACTGATTTATTTATCTTACCTTATACTTTTTCAAAAGCTTGTAATTTTTGGTGTCGTTAACAAATAGATACTATATTTGATATGTACATTTTTAGGTATAATGATTATACTTTTAATTAACCTTAACAGCCACGACAAAATGGCGGATAGTTTTTTTATTATCGTAATATGGATTTCATACGAATACGCATGATAAGTAGATTTTTTTGTCTTTCGTTCAATGATTCTATTATTGTTTTTAAAACTTTAAATCCTATTTTTTTATCTATAATCCCTTTTTATGTAATGAATACAAAAGTCTTTCTGTCTGTTTGTTACTCTTTTACTCCTTAACAACTGTACCGGCTTTGATGAAGTATGTTACAGACACGGGTTGTTTGAGAAAACACTCTTCACTTTTATGGCTATATAAAGGGTCCAATAGGTTGAAATAGAGGATATTAGTAAGCAAGGGCTTAACGCGAGATAGCTAGTTAAATATATGTATGAGTTGTAAAATTTTGTGGTAAGCATATATAATAGTGTGCGCAATATACTGGGCGCATGACATGAGCATGTTAGATTATTCAATAGGTAGAGACTAGATAAGCTACTTATTAAGAAAGCCATAAGCATTTATTTAAGCTATTCAAAAAGAAATACTTTAAGTTTAGCAAATAAAAGAACATTATGAATTGAAAGGAGGTAGAAATAATAAAGTCAAACTGATAGCCAAATATATATTTATTCAACCAGGCTACAATTATTATAGTATCGCTATTGAATCGTTATATAAGGCATGAATCTACCACCGGTTCGGAAGGCTGCTTCTACAGAGAAGAACCGGCAAGAAACTCTGATAGTTGCTCTTTTAAAATAAGAATTTACAAATGGTAAAAGTACATAG